>BQKZ01004144.1:3897-14130 GCA_036244855.1 Temnopleurus reevesii
CCCCCCCCTCCACCTCGCCAGTAGGGGTCCGCTATGGTGCGTATCGTGGACAACGCTGACAACATGATGCAAGGGGGCGTGACACTTTTGAGGGGGTCGCGAGTCCCACCTGCAAAATGTAGAAGAAAAAAAAACATTTGTAATCGCATAATCTATCCGTCTTATCTCCCTTATCTTTCGGCACGCGAACCACAATCCAATCTTAAACTGATCCTGGCACCGAAATACACTCTTAAAAGACAAATTGCGGACTTGCACCATCATGTCCCATAATTCGAATTCTCCAAGAAAACGTTCTGTTCGTGCCCAAGAATTAAATAATTCGTTGACAAATTTTACAATAAGGACCTAATGGGCAAGCTATCTTAATTTAGCACCATCTCAGAGAACATTCAAAGGTTGCAAATACGGGAGAATATTGAAGCATTTTAGGTCCCTTTTTTTCTAAGCATGTATTACGGAGCAAAGGTGGCGAGATTAATCACTTATTAGTTGGGTCAAGTGTTTGTGCAAATACAAACATTGCAATGTTGAAGTATGTCCTTATCCGCTTCTAAATAATGTTTGCATTTGATTTGAACCATGATAAACAAGGCACCGTTTGATTCCGAATATAGCTTTAGTAAAGATTTAAAAATGAGAATTATACGGGATGTTTATCATGACATTTCGTGACCATGGCATAATTTTTTCTTTGCAAGTATTTGAAACTATATCTTGTTCTTCAAAGTACCATAAAATACGACTTCTTCATCAGTTTCTCATGCAGTATGTACAGGAAAGCTTTTCATATTAGCATGGGAGTAACAATCCGTTTTTAAAATGGTGGGGTTTTAATTTATGTGCTTTCTTTAAAGCATAGATTAAGATGCTATACAAAAATGTCTAAACATTTCTTACAAATTAAGAAATACAGATGTATAAGGTCTACTTAAATAACCGTTCCTGTGTTTTAAATAATCCTAGAAGGTTCTCAATGTAGGATTTCACTTTTGTTTTTTAAATTATTTCCAAAGACGTTTATAAAGGTAACACTTATGTAATTCATTTGTACTCGTGTGATATTTTAACAACAAATTTCTCAAAGTAAAGATATACTCGAAAAGAAAAGGAATAGACAAATGTGAAGTATCTAAAAATTGTAGGGGGGCGGTAAAAATTTCGAATATCTAGAAAAGTTTGATAATGCATCACGTGAAAGCTTCAGACGTGTGTTAATCCCTTCCAAATGAATAATTCTATTATAAATCCACACAAATGCTGCTTCCAGTTTGAATTAGGCCAGACAATAATAAATAAATGTGGTTTTTACCATATACAGGCTTGATTTAACATAACTTAAAGATCTAGGCGGGTTCATGAATTCACTTCATTAGGTACTACTTATTATTATCGTTTGGTATATTGCATATAAGAAATTATTGCAAAAATGGTTTAGTGCATATTAATAATAAAGGTTATTTTTATATTCCATAATTCCATTTAGTTTCATTTCCGGATTATAAGTTTAATGTAACTGGCCAACCATGAGTTCAATTATGTTTTTTTTTCAGAGTTTTAAATCCGTGGTCTGACTATGCATTTTTTTTTTTTTCAGGGGAACAATAGCTATTTTTTACATCTCAATGCTACCTGTCCACCTGGAAAAATCGAATCTCGCGCGGTGAAAAATTTCCTTGAAAACTATATACCATTTTGATTTTGGGGTTTAGTCTCTATTCACTTTGTTTTCGCAAGAGTCGCAAAAATAGAGTTACGAAATTTATCATAATTATAGGCGGATCCGTGGGGAGAGGGGGTGGGGGGGGCGGATGTGAACCGGACTCCCCCTCCCATTGGCTACGCTTTAACCAGTAACCACTATTACCTAGGCATCACTGGGCAAGTCTCCTTCCGCCCCCTCCAAATCGCTGACAGGAGTCAGTGGCGAGTGGCAGGAAGGTAAGGTTTTCTTTGCCGCCGCCCCCCCCCCCCCGGTCATTGCTGGATCCGCCCTTGAATAATTACCACATATCGAGGTGAATCGTGAAAACAGGCCGGGGTAATCGTCTGATTTGTGGTCTTTCATTCAATCTTATCAATAGCTTTATACTCTGTCAATATACTTGAACTTGGAACCATGGTGTATTTACCGATCTACTTTTCATCGCCCACGCTTTGACCTTTGACCTCGCTGGCGCGTGACTTCCACGCGCTTGTCGCACGAATCGCCATTCCCTTTTCTTTTTATTTTCTTGCAATCTTGCAGTCGAAGCGTCGAAGGTTTCAGTTTGCCAACCAAACTGCCAAATGCGATTTAATCTCGATTTCAGGTGGTTTAACGAGCATCTTTTGTTTGAACTATGTGTTAGGTTACTCCTTTATATAGATTTATTTAAGGACTGGATAAAGAAACAGAAAAGATCTGAATTGAAATAAGCACGTTTTGTACATTAGCATTTATAAAAGTACTGGCCTTGCCAAATTTGCATGAAATAAGGTGTCTCGCCTCGTTTGCATTTGTAATTGGTTCATATTATTCGTGTACATCAATACGGATTGCTCAACATGCTCAATGGCTAAATACCCCTCCTTTTTAAGGGGGGGGGGGGTAGTATTTCATTCAAAGTATTTTGATGTTATATTAAAACGACATACATGGGCAATTTGTGCTCAAGGTGATTGAATCAAGTACATTATAATCTGTAATCATTCTGATGATTTAGAAAATGCTCGTTTCAATAGTTGTGCCATATTTAACTTTCACAAAATACCGAATTTCTGAAAATTGTGCATACTTGGTGCATAATGAAAATAATATGCCTATTTGCTAGCGTACATTCGTCAAAACAACGGAGCGTTGAGTTGTCATTCGACTTAAAATTACGTCAATAGTTTATATCGTGTTTAATGACAATTTTTTCAAATCTTTAGAAATCCATACCTTTTTTATTATTCTTATTACTTATCAATTTATTTCATTTTTATTTATTTATTATTATTATTATTATTATTTTTTTTTTTTATTTATATTTTTTATTTATTTATTTATTTATTTATTTATTTATTTATTTTATTTATTTATTTATTTATTTATTTTTTTTTTGGGGGGGGGTTCTGAATACCAATTTTTTCTGCTCCTGTTAAAAACAATTGTAGACTCTTCATTTAAAGATGTATATCAAACGTAAACATCACAAGACCGCTATCGATTGGTCTTGAATCGATACTGATACAAGAACATGTATTGAAATGCATGCAGGTGTTGTTGTTCGCTGATTACATGGAAATCAAAACTTTTCACTCGAACATGGAATTATTAACCCTTTCAAGTAACTGAAAGTAATAGTTATACCTCGAATTTTAAGTTGATGGTGCCCTCATTGTTGGGGGAAACGCAACCAGGAAGTTATGTTAGATGTTTTCGAAAGTATATGAGATTTTATGAATAATGCTCGGTTTCCAAATTTATTTTCTCAATTCGAAGAAAGTGTCTTAAATCTTGTAGGTTAAAACAAAAATAACTTGTAGAAAAGACTAAAACATGATTTTCTTGGCAGTGGTGCATGTGCTATACAGTAAGTGAATGGTAAGAAATGACATAAATTCCAATTTGACAAAGACTGATAAAGAGTTGAATTCATGCTTTTCGTATCTATTGATTTATTGGATCTGAGCAGAGCACAATGATATACAGATAAATCCGTTGTCGAGTTTACGCTCGACAGTGGAGCGGCTCAACGACGGGAGAATTCGTCAGATTCCTGCGTTTTTGCTAACCCGTCCTTATTCCCTCCGTTGCTCTTAACTTCTGTTACGCTACTCGCTCAACGGCAGTATGCAAATTGAGTGTGAACGTCAGGAATCGAGCTTTCACGCCGAAATCCAAAGATTTGCATAATAGGCAGGTGATACGCTTGGCCGCATCTGATTGGCCACGTTCCTGCATCTAAGACGGACGTGGGATTGAGCAAAGACCGTTGTAGAATTCTGCTCTTCGCCGCTGTTGTCACTGGCAACCAGCCGACCTAAACGGATCGAAAATGGTATTGATCAGCGATTTTGCCGTTCGCGTTGACGGTGCGTAACGACAGAGAGTGAGCAGCAGAAAGATTTGAACATAAATGTCCATGATGTTAATTTGACAATATTTCCCCAATAGTCACATTGGACAGCACCAGTTAAAACTGTTAACAACAGCAGCAAGGAATAGGCGGGTTTATTCAAATTGATGTGCTTTTCTTGCCACCGAACGTAGTTACACCGTTTGATAACAATAAGACTACAATACGTGGAATCCAGTTTGTATATATTAATTGTTGCTTGTTGCTATGTCGGGCAAGCCTCGGGCAAGCTTTAGGGTTATCAAGAATAACCTTTGTGTTAAAGGTATGCATAAAATTTGCATCTATTAGTAAACCCGCCTATTAAAATTCAATTCAATTCAATTCAATTCATTTATTTTCACTTCATCAGAAATAATACAAAGTATAATGAACGTTTACAACAAAAAAAAGTTGAATAAAACTCTGTATAACAAAAATATAATGAACATAACATTGACAAATATTGAATCCAATTACATTGCTGTAAATATACCCCGATGTTGATAACAATATTTTTTTTCAGTGTTAAACTAATTTTGTCCATGTGTTGTTCTAGCACCTTTCTGGTATTGCCAAATTTAAACACGGACTTAATACCGTGTTTTTGTTGTTGTAGATAGCGAACATAAAGGGATTTCCAACAGATATTTAGATTAAATTTCGATTGAATTTATGCTTTAATAGGCTTTCCTCATTGTTGAATATTTTGAACATGGATTATCATAAATCTGTCGTTATCAGAATACTTATCACTTATAAGTCTTTCATGTCTCAGAAAATATGAATGAGCTGTTTTAGATTAAAGTGCCCCAATGAATGCGCTGACTGAGCATTTCAATTAATTCACTTTTCATCATAAAGGTGTCAAAAGTTCGGGGTCCGTCTTACCAGAAATCTCCTATTTTCATTCTACCCAAAACCCGGATTAAAACACCACGTGCCGGTACCCAGGGGGCGGATTAAAAACGAAATGAAAGAAATTTCTTTAAGTACTTGATTGATCGCGAAAGCGCTTGCGGAATTAAAGGTGGAGCAACCCTCCGCGCGCAGTACGCTGCACCCCGCCGATTAATTTGTCATTGGTGATCGGGCGTTCTTGGCAACGAGAATGATGAAGCAGCGAATTCATGAAAATAAGAATGATGGAAGAGAAATTGAGCAAGATGGAACAAACGACGGGGTTGGATTTGATTTTTACAGCTCGGTTTTAAGGAAATATGCTCCGGGATGAAATCGTTAAAATAGTTTTCAGCCAAATTGTCGTTTCCGCTACCATGGTTATGGATCGAGAAAACTTCCAGAAAAGTGCAAGAGTGCCTGTGACAAGTGTTTTCGTAATGAAATGAAAGGGAAACATGGGAAATGGAGTGAGAGAGAGAGAGAGAGAGGGGGGAGGGGTTGGAAAGGGAGAGAGAGAGAGAGAGGCGGGGGGGGGGGGAGGTGTATTTAAAAATGAATGGAAGAAAGTAGACGGGTTGTTTGTGGGGGAATTAAACATTCCCTACATATCAATTTGTCCAAATGCAGGAAAATTGAACGCAATAATTTATCCGGTGTCGTAAACAAAGGAGCTAACACATTGAAATGATTATGAGCTCCCGACTTCACATTTATTTTCATTGATTTATTTTTCTACAGGGAAATCAAACTTAGGTGTCAACTTTTATTTTGCACATTTAAATCACCAGCAATTCAAATGCTGTTTTACATTTTGTTTTATACCAGAGGATTTCACCATCGACGCTCTCAGTAATCATGATAATGTAGAATTCATATTTTATAGCCTAAAAGGGTGCCTATTAAACGAATTTATTGATGCTGATCGAATCCGTTTTTATGTCACATGGAAGAATAATAGATGTTGAAAAGAACCGCCATTGCTGCTATCAATTATGCAAAGGATTTTTCTCATATTTTGGTCTATCGCCCTCAGTTGATCAAATCCGTGAAATCTAAAAAAAAAAAACCATTACCATGATTGTAATTATTATAGTCATGTTCTTAACTCGTATCTCTCCATCATTAATATTTGTTTCTCCCTCTTCTTCGTCTCTCTCTCTCTCTCTCTCTCTCTCTCTCTCTCCCTCTCTCTCTATTCCTCTTTCCCTCCCTTTATTCCTCTCTATATTATATTATATCTACCTTCATCTCTGTCTCTTTTCAGTACTTCTTTCTTTCCCTCTTAGATCTCGCCTTTCTCTTTCACATATCCTCAGCTCTCTGTCTTATGATACCCCATTTATCCATCCCGCTTCTCTTCCTCAGGCAATCTATCTATAAATCATTAAAATATATCGATCAATCAACCGATCTTTATCCTTCTAACCATCTATTTAGCTATCCATATACCTATCTATCTTCCTATCTGTTTGTATATCAATCTATCTTTCTTTCTATCTATCTATCTATATATCTATCTTTCTATCAATCAATCAATCTATCTATCTATCTATATTTCTATCTATCTATCCATATATCTATTTCTCTATCTATCTATCTATCTATCTATCTATCTATATTCCTATCTATATATTCTAGGGATTCCTTTGAAAGACAGAATTCAGTTGATAGATGCTCAATCATGATAATCCCATGAATAAACAAATGATAAAATTAAAATCTATCTTTCCACCCATCAATATATTCACAGCTCCAAATTGTACCTCTTCTCTGGCACCTTTTCACTCTTTCTTTTCACCTGTTCTTCTGCCCCGCTTTTCACCAGGTCACTCTCCCCTCCTCCCCCTCTCCCCTCTCTGCCTCTCTGGGTTTTTTTTCTTTCTCTCTATCTCTCCCTATCTTTCCATTTCACCCTCTGCCCCCTTTTATCTACTTATATGTCTGTTTCACGAACATTTGAACTATATCTATGAAACAACTCGCCTCTCTAGACTGCTCCCTTTCCCTTTCTCTTTTCTACATCCATCTCCCCTCCTTCCAATTATGTCTCTCTCTCTAAACTTCAACCTTTCTTTCATCACACCATCTTCCTCCACCATCATATTGTTTTCTCCATCACTCCATCCCTCTTTCCTGTCAGTGCCTGTCGATAATAGTTTTCATCCATAGGCCATCATCAGATTGAACGCGTAGCCCATCATCCGTGTCACTCCATGGGTCTGCCACGTGCGGGCCTCACGCCTCAGTTGACTTCCATTTTCATGCAAATTCTTAGGTTTTTATACCATTTTTTTTTAGTCAGACATGTCTCCATTTTGATGTGTCCCTGGCACCCATGAAGTCCGAGTCACAATTTTGCATTTCCAGCCAGTATAATTATGCACATAGCCTTACGTGACAATACGCTCCTTGAGCGAATACACATTGGAAAACACTTGGCTGACACTTAAGTATACGTACATCGATTGAAAGCCAATCGTCAGTCGAGCGTGTCCTCTGCGTATTTCTGTGCATAAAGAACATATTTCTGATCTTGTGACTACGCTGGACATAGCGTGGTCGTGAATGCAACCGTGTGACTACGCCTTTAGACATTGGGATATGCAATGTAGAACGCATTGCAAAGGTTATTGAATGAATGTGGAAATGGTACAGAGGAAGACTCTCAATAACATTGTTATTAATATTTCTCTTTTCATAATTTTGCGGTCTTATAATGATGAAAAGCAATAATGAGATGATGCGATTCTGCATGGTGGTTTGGTATGCATTTATGTGGGTACCGAGCATAATTGGCAGAATAATTATAATCATCATGAATGGAATGATCTAGTTGGGATGTGTTAATCGATTTCTTGGAGTCATTTCTTGGAGTCATCACCTCCTATTGCACCATCATCCTCATCCCACACCAAGATCAACACCAATGCCAACACCATCACTGATCGCCGTCACCCCAGCATCCCCATATTTCCCTATCCATGAACACCTCAATTCTACCAACATCCGCAAAACCACCACCAACATTATAAAAAAAAACAAAGCCACCAATGTCATTATCGATATTATACCGCCAACACCCTTCATCACCATCAACACCACCAACAATAAAAACAACAACAACAACAATAACAACAACAGCAACATCAACAACAATTGCGAGTAAAACACAGAATACTGAACAATTTTTTAACGTCGCATCACCTCTTCATGGCCAATATCACTACCATCATTAATACTTCCACCACCATTTTACCATCAGTTATTCTTCTCATTATCACCACCACCCTCGCGGCATCCTCTTAACCATAGTGATCAGCGTAACCACCACCATCATCAGCAACCCCATCTTTCTTAACACCGTGAATACCACTATAACCGACTCTACCACAGCACCCCACCGCAGCCTTTATTACCTCCGCCATCATAATCATTGCCTTCACCGCCACTAGCGACTAGACCCACCACAGCCACTACCCTCACCACCCATCTTCCTCTAAATACCAAGCCATTATCAACATTATATCACCACCACTGACATGACTGACCACCCACCATCGCCATCATCGCCACCACATCCACTTGCATTGCCATCCTAACATTATACGGATGGCGCGCGGAAGCATAAGTTATGGAACTCTCTTCATCTCTACCATAACCAAACCGTCGTCCAAAACTTTTCCTATCACTCATCACCTCACCGCCACCACCAAAACCACAAACGCCACCGCTATCAAGATGTTTGACATGTTTATAGAGTACCGCACTCTTCGCCACCACCACTACACTCACATAACGATTACGGCTACCATCACCATCATAACCATGATAACCATCACCAGCACCACCATCACCTCCACCACCAGCCCCACCATCACCATGATAACCATCACCACCACCACCACCACCACCACCACCACCACCATCACCTCCACCACCTCCACCTCAACCATCACCACCACTAATACTACCGCCACCATCACCACCACCACCACCACCACCACCACCACCACCACCACTACCACCACCGCATCACCAAGACAGCGGCATCACGTGGGCAATACAATTAGGCCTTAACCATGTTAACCAAAATAAACATTAAATAGGTTTAACATCCAAACAGTGTAAAGAACTTTACGGTGCGTCTTGCACTTTGCTTCCAAAATAGTCACAGCGAGACAATGCGAAACAGTGATAAATTCGAAGAAAACTCTAAAGCGAAATCAAATTAAGATATTTAAACAATTCATTCAAAAGACATGATTGAATAAATATTCTTGCTTCGGTTCTTTAAATCCAATTCCCTACTTTTCAAGGGTTAGCCAGTACCAGTAATTTCGCTTCGGCCCGCTGTTGCAAAGTGCAAGTACTCACTTACGCCCCTATCTTTCTTAAATTTTGATCAAAATAGAGAAAATTACGGTTTGATGAGTCAGCAATGGAGCTTCTCTGATGTGGGGAATATGACAACATCGTATAAGCAAAGGGGATGGCAAAAACAGAGATGGCGGAGCGGGGATAAAATGGATGAGATATTTCTGCATGAAATATGAAGCAGAAGATTAAAACGTCGAGATGGGAGGCGGATGCCGGGGAGAGGAGGGAGAAGTGGGGGAAGGAGAAGATGGAAATATCGCCCGGAGGTATCTTTCCAAGCGGAGAGACACTGTATTGGCTATCAAGGAAGATTGGGGGCTTGCATGAAAATCGATTTTCTAAACAATCTCGCTCGGAACGAGGGGAAGTTGGACCGGCAAGTTGGGCAGGAGAGGCCGCCAAAAACGCTTGGGTCGCACCGCTAAATTCAGCCCAACCGGCGGGGGAGATTACCAGAGCGACAGGAGTTGGAAAGAGAGAGAGGGGAAAGGAAGAAAAAAAGTAAGCCGCAATATTACACTCGAGTTTCGTCTCCATTCCCACTTTCGCACGATCGCCACACGACTGACAACCAATCCATCACGAGAGCAACAAACAGAAAAAGAACAAAATGACACCTAACTAACCAATCACCACTCGAGGTCTTCTCTCTAGACGCTAATTTGCATACGAAGCGTACTTTTTCAGCCAATCAGCGCGCGAGGCTAATCCAGTGGTCGCGTGCTGAGCGAGGACGGCAGATGGTTTCCTCGCTCCAGGCGAAAAGAAACGGGCGAACGCGCACGCGTAGTGGATAATCGCAAGGGCACACTTTGGAGTGCAATCTATATTCCTTTCGAACCCTAATAACATTTCACAAGCCTCCTTTCTC
>BQKZ01004144.1:27873-52437 GCA_036244855.1 Temnopleurus reevesii
TATCATTCAATAGGTTCAAGTGAACAATACAAACCGTCTTCCATACTGATTTTATTTTGGTGGGCATAATTAGTAATCATGAATATTCATCAAAGAAGTTCGGGTGTTGTTATTTATATCATCATATCAATATTTATTGCACTTGATCATTTTGGACGTTAGAGGGCACTTTTCAAGAAATTAATGCCAATGTACGCTTGTACGCAGTGTTTTACGGTATCTCTATACTTCTCATTCGCTTTGCTTCCCTTACATGTACTCATCTACCTCTCAACATCCACTTTCCCTGTACTGTATTTCTATGTTGCGCACTCTACAATTTCACTTCATCTCTCTACATGTACTCTCTATGAGCAGAAAGGACAAAGTGAAGAAATTCATTAAATCATTCACAATAGCTTTATGATCACAAAAGAAATTTCCAGGTGCGACTCTTATTCAACATATTTCAACAGAATAAGTAGGATGGAAAATTCTTTCATGTCCATCTAGCTATTGTTAATTATTAGAGGTTGTTTACTTTGTCCCAGGCCTTAGTCCCTTCAGCTCACAGTGACTGCTTTCTTCTTAAAAGAAGAATCTACCCGAAAATAATAATTTTTTAACAGAAGCAGGAAAAAATTGGCGAGCAGAACAAAAAACTTTCAGGAAAATCGGACAACAAATAACAAAGTTATGAATTTCTAAAGATTAGAAAAACAGGCAAATCATAGCAAATTTGTAGGCATGTTGCCAATTTGATGACGTCACGGGTGCACAACTAGCCGTTTATACTATTAATATTTATAGTTCAAAATTCATCATTTTTTACAGAAAGACACAACATTCTTTATTAATGTAAACATGCAAATATGGGAGCTACATATCTATCATGAAAATATACTACAGTTAAACTTGTGAGGAAATCATATTTTGGGGAAAAAGTAACATTTTATAACATTGATATTGATATCGTAAATAGTCAGTTGTGCACCTTTGACGTCATCAGTTGCCAATTTGTCTAAATATTCAAACATTCATAACTTTATTATTAGTTGTCCGATTCCACTCAAACTTTTTTTGTTCTGCTCACCAAATTTTCCTGCTTCTGTTGTAAAATTCTCACTTTTGGGTAGACTCTCCTTTTAATAATCTTGTTTCTTTGCCTCTTCCTTCAACTCTATAACACAAATCTGCCCACCACAATGAAATAAAGCAAACAAAAAGTATGTATTAATTTACCTAAGAGGAATGAAGTATTATATTTTCATCACTGAATTATTCAAAATTTGCACAAAAAGTTTCAAAGAGTCTACAATTAGTCATGAATTGCAAAACTTCAATAATTAATAAGATACATATGATTGTGCTTTTTTATTAAAATTAATTAAAAGACAAGCTCGCATGCTTAATTGTTTAGGCATGTGAACTTGTCATTGTACATGCCATTTGATTTATCACTAGAAAGCTTAGTTTCCAAAATTAAATATTTAAAAGAATTGAAGAAATTCAGGAAATTGGTTCTGTGTACATACTACAAACTAGGAATTTATCATTTTTTTGCCTCAGATACCCTTTAAATAGTATTTGTTGTGCACAGAAGTGTGCAGAATATAATTTTATATCCAAGAATCAAATAACATTATCAAGTAGTAAACCTGAAACTAGAACAAGCGGGCATGCATTAAGGGGGCACATTATTGTAATGAGAATGAACAAATACCAATAGAGAAATCTCCCCAAAATCCAATAAAGATGCTAAACTTATTTCCCAGATTAAAGAAAACAATTTAAGTCCATCACTTGGGAATTAATCCCGGACCATCGCGGGACTCCGACTACCGCCGGGTGACTAATCAGGAGGATTCTACCGGATGCCAGACCTCCATCATCACAGACCCGCACCCGCATCTTCTTTGGTCTCCAGGGGAATCTTCAAGATGGGTCGGAGGAGGGGGAGAGGGAGCGGGGAATCGGGAGGCGAGAAATTCCCCCTCCAGCCTGGCGTGTGCGTGACGAGCAGAAGCAGATGCCCGGGTTTCATCTTTCTAAAATTTCACGCATCTCGCCGCCACGGCCGTCACCGACGAGGAGGACCACGAGATCTGCGATGATAAGAGAGGGCGAGAGAGATCGATAGGTTAGGGGATGATTTGACAACATTGCAGCCTGGCTTAATTGCAGAGAGAAAGAGATGGAGAGAGAGTGTGAGGAGAGGGTTAGGGTATGATTTGGCAAGATTGCTGCCTAGCTTAATTGCGGATAGAAAGAGATGGGGAGAGTGTGAGGAGAAGGTTAGGGTATGATTTGGCAAGATTGCTGCCTAGCTTAATTGGTTGTCATGGCGATTGGATGATGTTTGGTGATGATGGTGATGAAGACGGGAGATGGACGAGGAGTGAAGATGGTTAGTGGGTGATGGAGAAGTGATTTGGAAGATGAGTTTGATAAGAAAGATGAGGTTAGGAGACGGGAGAAGGGAAGCTGACAGCTAGAAGTGTAAAGGGATTTCATCTTAGATTATAAGAAACAGAGAGGAGACCATCAAACGTTGATTAGATGGAGCGGCAAAGTGGAAACAGAGATGGAGATTGAGGTGATAAGGTACTTGGAAGTTGGTGCACTATTAGAATAAAGTTGTTGCTCCGGGGCAATAGTTGGTAATGTACCTGACAGAAATGATGACAAACCCTGATTTTAATCAGTTATATTTTCCTACTAAAAACTAAATAATGCATACAGGTACCTCAAAAAAAAAATAACTTTTTGGTACCAGTTTGAAAATGAAATTTAACTTTGAGGGTGCTGTATAAGGTGGGTTTCATTAGACTGAAATTGTTGGTCTGTCAAAGACCCCCAGAAATGACATCAATATACGACAATGCATTCAAATACATGAAGGGGTCTAAATAAATACATTTTACTTGAACATACTTTTTTTAGGGTGTGTTTTCATTAGACTGCATTTATTGCTCATGCCTGAACCAAAACCCCAGGCTTCAATACATTGCAATACATTAAGAAAACCTTAAACCGGTTAACAGCAACAATTTCATCTAGTGGGAACAACCCTCATCGTGACAGGTTTATGAAAATCAAGCCTCAATTCAGGGTGACAGAAAGGCAATTCTGAAAAGTGAAGTAAGACAGCCAATGACTCAAAATGTAAGCCTTGTACTAGTTTCTTGAAAACTGGAGATGATGAATACAAGGCGATGCTGATAAATTGAACTGATAAGGAGCAAGGACCTATGATTTGGATCATATTCTTAGGTTATTGGAGTGGTTAGATATTGCATAAATTGGATATTGCATAAATGAATACACCCCAAAAATAAACAAAAATACAAAACAGAATTCCAAGAAGTAATGTTTGTAAATATTTGATTTAATTTCCATAATTAAGTAACAAATAAGGTTTGTTATGAATAATATTTTGGTTTCGAAGTAATATGGAGAGCGGATATGAAAAAAAGGAAAACATTTTTAAGTTGCAGGAGCACATTCTAAAATTTTGGATAGAGCAATACCAGTGCCCTAGAGAAACACAAAGAATTAACTCCATATCAGTCAGAATTTTTTTTTTAAGCTACAGATATACACCTTCCAATCTCTACGATAAAAAGTTTCGTTTCTTGACCAGTAGGAGTTCATGCTATCAAAAAGACCTTTTGGCTCTAAATTCATTATCTTCTGATGTCCAGATACATACCATAGGAACATGTGAAAAAGTAGGCATGAGAAACAGAAGGAGTTTATGCCACATCATTGAATCATACACACTTTTAGCCACAACATTCACTACTGTATCTGCCACAGTTCTCGATCTATATGCATATACAAATCCAAAAAAAAAACTTACATGAGGACAGGAAAGAGCTAAATGCCAAATAAGAATAACAAAATATTTTGGCTCTAAATATTTACAAATCTCCAAATGTACAAGAAAAGAAATATCTATACTATAAGAAATAAATCATGAGGACCAGAAGGAGTTAATGCCATATAAGAACAATAAAATCTTTTAGCTCTAAATATTCACCAATCTCCAAATGCATAAGAAAGAAAATATGTCAAAAACCTTTCACGCTTCAAAACCCGGAGGTGGCCGAACACCGAGATGGCAGTAGTTTAAAAGATTCATCAATTTCCGCTTCATCTTTACTTACAAATCCTAAATATCTCCAAAATGCCCTGTGGGTATGATATTGATTTTAGCACACCCGTCCACAAAATGCGTGAAGAGCTCAAGTTTCCAGGAAACTATATCTTATTTTTGACACCTTCCTCAGTCCCACTCCCCTTCCTAGAAGATGGTCAGAACCAATCTTTGAGCTAGTCTACATGGACAGACACTTTCTAGCATTAACCAAACATGATAAAACATTTCTAAAAATAAAAACACTTAAAGTAAAAACACATAATACAGAAGAAAGAAAAGAGGGAAACAAGGAATTAGAGAAGAGGAAGAAGAAGAAGAGAGATAGATAGAGAGAAAGAGAGAGAGAGAGGGGGGAGACAAAAATATAGAAAAAAATTCAATATCTAAATTTTGCCATGAAAATCATGATTATAAATATCAACTGCAGGAATAAATTCTATCGACATATTATGTTTGAACTACATGTACTCTGTGTCTTTAATGTTTTAGTGCACTTTTTATTGCTTTATTACTTTCAGGATGTTTCCAAATCACTAAGAGATTAAAATTCATTTTCTAATGAGCGAATATTCACATAATAATTCATTTCCAGAGTTTAATAGTGATTTATGCACAATCTGTTGTGAAAAGATTGCACCACCGCAAATCAATATTTAGCCCTCCTCCCTTTGTTTTACTTCCTAGCTGGGAATTTTCTTCTTTTATACGATACAGACTTGTAATCTTCCTTCAGGAATTTACAATACTTTCCTTTGTAATTCTTTTTATTCTCTCACAGAATATGTTAGATTATTGTAAAGAACAATGCGCAAATAAAAAATTGTAAGTAAAAGTAAAAATTTCTTTTCTTTCTAATTTATTATCAAGTCTTAGCATTCTACCATATTATGGAATTTATGAATGATTTCTTTAGGTTTGATCATGTGACTTTTTGAAAACAAACATTTAATTAAAAAATTGTTTACAGAGTACAGTCAAACTTGTCTATAGTGGCTACCCAAGGGAAACAAAAATGGTGGCCACCGTAGACATGTGACCTTTATAAGCAGGTTCTTCAACACAAATTTTCATCTGGAGGGAACCAAGGCAGGTGGTCACTGTAGACAGGTGGTCACTATAGACAGGTGGTTACCAATACAGGTTTAACGGTATCATCATTTCCTATAATAGAAAAATTATTGCCCTCATAAGGATCCAGGATATTCAACATAATAAACATAAATAAGATATATTGTTATAATGTCACCTTTAAAGACTGTCCCATTAGTGTGTATTCAATCACCAAAATCAACATTTGGATCCGTTTCAGTTGACAGGCTTGGGTCTCCCCGCCCCAAGTTATGAGGACAGTATACAAACGAATATACCTTCTTGCTCATTAAGGCCCATTTACACATTTGCGTAAAAAGCCGAGCATAAGTTGAATATGATTCACCACACCTACTATACGTGTAGCTATTTGCAGGAAACATGTTTGGCTAACAATCATATCCTTTAGCCTGCATTCCACATAAGAAAATATCAGCATCTACTCATTTTAGGAAATCTGAAATAAATTTTATTTCACGAAACAGGAGTCAAAGGGGTTTTGTTCAAGAATTGAAATTGATCGCAAATCAACTGTATATCAGTTGAAAATTGCAACGCGTAGTTTCATTTGGACAAAATGTGCACTTTCAACAAGACGCCCATGAAACAATGATTTTGATTGGCACTTTCCGATCAAATGCAACTCGCGATCAATTGCAACCTTTGAACAACACCCCTACATTGTAGTGTTCCATCAGTATCAATAAATCTAGACAAAAGGAATAATTAAAAAGGCATCCAATTGAAATATTATTTCATACTCTAGCCAAGCATATGTCAATGGAAATGTAACGATGATAATGGTTTTGTACGACAATTTATACCCTTTGGCTATCGTCACTATGTGAAAACACAGCCAAAATGTGTGACTGGCATTTTATGGCTAAATACATATTTACTTTCTCAATAACCTTGAATTATAGGTTTCTATACACTACAAATTGTCTTAATATATCGCATATCTTGTAAAAAAAGAAGCTAATATCATTTTTTATGACCAAGATAGTGGGAAGTTTCAGGGTGACCATTACTGGGGGAAAATTCAAATTTGTTCTTCCTTTTTTCTTTTTTGCATCAGTGACATCAGTTCCTCTCCAGCTCTATTCAGATTCAACTAGACTGTCTATTTTTGTCATTTTATTGAGATGAAAATTTGGAAGATGTTAAATAAAGATCTAAGTGAGAGAAATCTCACCTTTTGTATATTTCCCCTGTCTTGATAAAAATGGAATACAATGATGGAAGACATTTTTGTCTAAATTCCCATCTTATTGGGTGGGGGCTAAATTTGGAACAAAATTTCTTATAAAAGACAAGAAATTCATCAGCCATGGCATCAGTTGCCGAGACAAGGTAAAGATTTCTCTTGTGAAAATAGTTTCATTCTGATTTGAAGCGGCTAATTATCTATTGAGGAGATTATCAAATTGTCAAGAAACGACTTGGAAATTTGAATTTTGCAATTAGAGCGTTACTGCATCACATCTACAAAAATGGTAAGTATCCCTTTTCAGTCAATCGGTGCATGGTTTTTGTAGAAGTTTAAACATTGTACAAGGATTCTAAATAGCTGTTCCTACAAATCCAAAGAGAAACAAGTCTTCAATATATTCTTATAGGCAAAAAATGTCCATCTTTTCAGGATGATGAAAACATTTTTCTGTGTTGGTTCATTAACTTTAAATTAAGGGCTCTAGCATCTGATACACAACAAGACTAAGTAAAAGAAATGTTATACACAATATCTGACTATTACTTTAGCGTAACCATTTGCCGTATATGGTAGAAATATCTTTGGATTAAAACAATCACGAGAATTGCAATATATGATATCCTACGTTACAAACACAGTGAAGAATAAAAAAAAAAGTTATTTTTTCATGCAAATTGGCAACTTTTTCAATTTTGGAACATTGCTGTAAAATACAACCTGTTCTAAATGGGTTCATAAGAAACATTGCAAATTGACAATTTGTCTAGTAATTTTTATTTAGGAGAATATTAATAACAGCTCAAATTTGCAGAATACATAGATTGGGTATGAAAAGTTCATCATGAACTAATGATTAGCACTGATTATAAAATGATTTCTTGATAATTCATCAATCTGTCTAATTTCAATTTCAGGTTTTCCTAAGTCTTTTGATGTGTTACATAACAGTAGTGGGAACCGCAGCACTCGTCCAGGCCCTACCAGCTGGCCGGCAGGAACGCTCCGTTGGTGAGACCCCGGCCCTATCTCGCAGGGTTTATTGGGCCAACGAGAGCCTGGATTGGCCCGTGGACGCTCAGAGTTTTCACGAAGAGGTGAACATGTTGGCGAATTTGATAGAGATCAATGCTGCTGTGAAACTCCGCGAGAGGCTTCAGTGTCAGCCAACCATCGTGGGCGGGAGCGGGCTGCCGGCAAAGGACCGTAACCTCTGCCCGTGGGTTTACCACAGTGAAGATGAAGACTCTGACAGGTTCCCAGTCGTTATCCGACAGGCAGTATGCAAGTGCCCAACATGCCACTTCAGCCGGCTCGCCTCTTTCCAAGACGCAGCGGGGTTTGGCGCCCTCCACATGACGTCAGCATGCCGCGAGGTCTACGAGAACAGAAGGGTGCTACGTCGGGCAATCCCAGGGGACAGTACATCTCCTTACCTCCCATATGATGTACGCGTGTCTGTTGCTTGTGTCTGTCAGAAATTTGTTTCCTAGGCATTACATTGTATCATATCCTATTTATTTGCTCTTACGAAAATCGCCTATGTGGGCCACAACATTAACTCATGTAGTTCATTGGAAGAACATATGGTATTTCATATTGAAATGATCAGTTCTTAATATTTAATTTATTTATTTTAAATATATATTGTTCATAAGGTTTTACATTTTGTTTCTCATCTTTATGCCTCTATTCAAACTATTTATTGTACATCATATCACAAACTATGTAGCAAAATTAATAAGCCTATTTTTCATCTCTGAAAACGATTTTAAGAGTAGCGAATTTGAAGATTATTGTTATTTCACAGTGAGCTATCGTATCTAATTACTCATCTGTTCCAGATACTTGTCAAATAATTTAATGTTGGTGAATGTATTATTATTTTGAATTTGCATGATTTTTGCCGTTATAAAAGCAATATCACAAATCTTACACATCTTTTTGTGCCTTGTAGCAAAATGAAACAGAAAGGTTAAACCAATAATTTCTTGTTGTTTTTCTGTATTGAATTCGTTCACTTGTGGGTTTCGATTCCTATTCACAACAACTAATTGACACAAGAGCGATATTTTGGAAACAAATTGAAAATGAGAGTGAAATGAAAAGAAAGAGAAGAGAAAGAAAGAGGGATAAAACGAAAAAAAAAAGAATTATAAAGAAAGAGGGGAAGAGAAAGATGAATAAAGAGAGAAAGAGAAAGACAAGAGGATAGAAATAAGAGAGTAAGATAAAGAGAAAGAGAAACAAAGAGAAACAAAGAGAAACAAAGAGAAACAAAGAGGGATCATAAGAAAAAGAGAAGTTATATAAAGAAAGAGAGGAAGAGAAATATCATTAGAGAGAGAGAGAGAGAGAGAGAGAGAGAGAGAGAGAGATAGAAATAGAGAAAGGGAAATATAGATATAGAGAAGAAAATGACAAAAAGAAGAAAAAGGGATAGAAAGAAATAGAGAGAGAAAGAGAAATAGAAAGAGAGGAAGACACAGACTCAGAAAAAGAGAAAGAGAAAGAGAAAGCAAAAGAGAAAGAGAATGAGAAATATGAGAATGAGAAGAAGGCAAACAGAAGATGAAAGAGAAAGAGAAAAGGAAGCGGAAGGAGATTGAGAAATATGAAGAGAAACAGAAAGAAAAAGAAAAAGAGAAAGAAAAAGAGAAAGAAAAAGAAATGGAGAAAGAGAGAAAGATGAACACAAAGGTAACGGAGAACATAGATTAACAGAAAGGAGGAGAGGATGAGGATAGCATCTTCAGAAGGAAGAGAACACTCCGGTCTACCAAATGCCACTCACCACCCTGAAACCGAACCCAAGACCCCGTCTCATAAATGGAGTCGATTTGACGTATGTACTTCATCCAACAAACAATATCGCATGACAAATTACATGCATATTTCATTTTCGGGCATTTTCCCTTTTTCCCTTACCATACTCCAAAGACAAAAAAGATGAAAATTGATATGGCAAATCTTGTTAGGTATGATTAAAGATGCATATTTTGCTTGATCAATTTAGGGGATCCATTATTTGTTGTCGCTTTTGATGGTTTTCTTGCCAGGGAGCGAGTTTAATATCAGATGACATGACTGAGAGGGAGACAAATATTTTTTAGCTTGAATATTCAAGAGTGTTGGGATAGACATCAAGCCCTAACAATTTTTCACCTTGTCTCTAATTAATGTGATGTGATTGATTAATATATCTATGTTAAACACGATATAATCTATTTCTGAGTCGAACACCAATTCATTGCTCCTTTGTAATGCTATTCAAATCGGAATCGGCTCACTATTGTTGTGTCCGCACAATTCATTACCGACGTACGGCTCTATTGTCTATGACCGACATTATTTATCTGAAATAGTTTATATCATGTAGTTAGAACACTTCATGCCAACTTGGCGCTCTAACCCAGGACAGGTGTATCAGGACTTTCAATCATAACTACAGGATGATAATTTCTTTAAGAAAAAATACAAAAACAGATAAAAAAAACAGTGCAAGAAAAACAACCGATTTGAAATTGTCCTTTACTTCTTCCATTTTGATTTAAATTCATGTCAATGCCACAAGCACTAAAATACAGGAACTGATCCAACAAGGAGGCGTAGTGGTCAGGACTCTCGCCTTTCAATCAGAGGGTCGTAGGTTCGAGTCCCACCCAGGACGTTAATTTCCTTCAGCAAGAAATTCATCCACATTGTGCTGCACTTAACCCAGGTGAGGTGAATGAGTACCTGGTAGGAATATTTATTCCTTGAAACGCCAAGTGCGCTGGTGGCTGCCGGGCTAAAGCCAGGGTAGTAATGCTGCAATTGTAGAGCGCTTAGGGAATTCTCATGAAGAGTTGATAAGCGCTCTATAATAGCAGTTCATTATTATTATTATCATTATTATTATTATTATCAAGCAGCAGTCTTGAACAAGCCACAAGTTTGGGATAAATCCTAGATGCACCTTGGGTATATACCAGACGAGAAGTGGATACAAGCAATAAACCATAAAAAAGACAGCATCAAAACAAAAGCCCGAAAGAGTTATAATGCTACTAAAAAATCAGGAACTTTTTGTTAGATTGAATGATTGCAATGCACAAAGAGTAGGTGGGGTGGAAAAAAGTGCAGCCCAATTTGTCATTTTTGACTAGACAATATATCAAAATGAGGAATCAACTTTTTAGGAAATACTATTCCAGCTCGTCTGTGTTGATCTGATCCAGATGTGAGAACGCACATCAATTTACTTGTACAGGGAGACTCAAGAAAATGGTAGATATTTAGATGCTCAAAATGGGAGTAGTCATCAAATCTCACTACCAATGTAGAGTGGGTCGGTTGAAGAAAAGTGCAGCCCAATTTGTCATTTTGGAATAGACAATATATCAAAATGAAAAATTGATTGTTAGAAAATAGTATTTTAACTTGATTGTAATGATCTGATCCAGATGTGAGAATACACATCAATTTACTTGTACAATGTGACTCAAAAAATGGTAGATGTTTAGATGCTCAAAGTGCAAGTTGTGATCAAATCTCGCTACCAATGTAGAGTGGTTGGGATGAAGAAAGGTGCAGCCCAATTTGTCATTTTGGAATAGACAATATATCAAAATGCAGACTCCATTTTGTAGTACATACTATTCCAGCTTGACTTTGTTGATCAGATCATGAATATATATCCCTGATCTGATCCAGATGTAAGAATGCGCATCAATTCACATGTACATGGTGACTCAAGAAAATGGTAGATTTTTAGAGGCCTAAATGGAAGTAGTCATCAATTCTCGCTTCCAATGTAGAGTGGTTGGGATGAAGAAAAGTGCAGCCCAATTTGTCATTTTGGAATAGACAATATATCAAAATGAAAAATTGATCGTTAGAAAATACTATTTTAGCTTGATTGTAATGATCTGATCCAGATGTGGAAATGCACATCAATTTACTTGTACAGGGTGATTCAAGAAAATGGTAGGTTTCAAGTGGAATTTAACTCAATAATTGAAGAAACCTCAATGGTAGCTGGTTTCTCTAGGCATAAGCTGGATTATCTTTAAACATGGGGTTATTTGGCCTGTTTCTTTCTGAGACAATATGTACTGTAATATTATGTTTTAAAACTTCTCTCAGGCTCAAGAACAAAGGTACCTTCAAGAAGTGTCAATAAACCATGTCATGAAATCCTCAGCACAAAAGGTCGCTTCAGCGGAATACCGCTGTTACAAGAGACTGAAAAGCTCACATCCGATTGGTCGAAGGTAATGTCACAGGAAATCACTAAAACACTTTATGAAAGATTTTCCATGATGATATACCCATTGACAAAATGTTTTCAGATACTGTAACCTCACCATCTGTCCAGCAATTGTATATTTACAAACACTGGTAGACAAAGAACTTTGAATTGTAGATTTTAAAACAGTTTGCAGAGATATCCCTGTCCAATACTCTACTCTACTCGTTTCCCCATCATATCATTTCAAACTTCTTAAAGATTTTTGTTTGTTCTATTCATTAAATTTTCATCTAATCCGTGCATCTTCTATTTTGATTCAGAGTTAAGTTTTTTTTTTTGCTTATTCATGTATATTAATCTGTAAAAGAGGAATAAAGTTTGCAGGTTATGTCCTATTCACAAAACTGGAAAGTATGAGAAAACCAAAACAAAATTGCAGTTCATGTGGTTCAGCCATTTGCCAAATGTGCATATTTTTTCAGAATTTGTCATAGGAGCAGAGATGCCAACAGTTCTGGAATATACATGAGGTGTTTTTCATGAGCATTCAAGGCTTTCATTGCAGAAAATAACTGAGATTATGGTCATTGTTGGAAAGTTTCACCTCACTTTGTTCAGCTGTTGCATGTTTCACATCCTAACTTTGATCTCATGCATATTACAGAACAGTTGGCATCTCTGTAGCATTAAGGTATACCATGGACCTAGGTGTTCTCCTAGGTCCATGGTTATACAGAAAATAACATACCTCACATGACCGTAGTCAGATCACGCCTTGCGACTCATGAGGAGGTACCAGTCTCTCGTCTCCTCACTCTAGGCCCTTCTTCCCTCCACCACCACTGAAGATGCAGATAGCATCACTGAGGATGCGGATAGCATCTCGATGGCATCTCGTTGCCATGGAGATAACATCATGTGTAGATACCTAGAATGGGATGTGAAGAGGAGTTTACTGGAGGTCATCATGCGAGGATGGACACAGTTGCCCCTGATGTTCATTAGGCAAAAAAAATATTGTTTGAATGCCCTCCAATGCTATGTTTATCAAAAAGCATCAGTCAGTCAGAAAAAGTATTTTTTAATCATTTTCATTTTAGTTTTAGATTTTACACAATACATGAGGAAAACGAGACTTAAAAGGGGATGAAAAGCCAGAGAACATCTGAAAATATCTTTTCAGGTCATATTTCACTCATTTATTTAAAATTTTACTGTGGATTTTTTAAATTTCATTTAAAAAATCAAGAAAAAATAATAATAAACAAAGAAAAATTCAAGTTGGGTCATTTTTAGAGGGTCTGTTGGTGGAGAGCATCCAAACATTTTCTTTTGTTGCCTTATTCTCAAGTTTGTGAAATACCTACATTTTAAAGGATTCTTGCCTTGAATATTTGAAAGAACTATTTCCCAACATGGATAAACATCTATTGATTCGTGAAGGTACCAAGTAAATATCATTTATTTATATCAATTCAGTATCTGCTGCTATTACATAAATCAAACACGTCACATCTATCAAGCTTCTCCGTGGTCTAGTGGTAAGGGGCCTGTCTAGTCATCACGAGGTCGTTTGCTAAATCATAAGATTATGCCACTGATTTTTTTTTCTACAGAATCTTGGAGATACACTGCGAATCAGTATTTATCAATGTTAGAATAAGGCACTCAGAAAAAAGCATATAGCTTTGAATTATAGTTTAGCTTTGAATTTGTTTTTTGCTCTTCTTTTTCCATACCAGTAATATATCTATATATTCTTCTGAACATGACACAATGCTATAATAATCCAAATACTTTTTTTACAAAATCTGACTATTTCTAAACTGAAAACAGGGCACACAATCACTAACCTACCTAACTCCTGCCAACTTCTGCAAAATGTACGCCCTCCTCCTCCTCCTCCTCCTCCTCCTCCTCCTCCAAGATAACACTTTGGATTGTAGCAATTGTAGAGCATCTGATTGCCATGGTAACAGCATCCATTACACAGTGCTGGTTTGGATACTCTCTTGAGGCAGAGATCGATGCACAAAAGGGTTTACTACAGGTCAATGTTTGAAGGATCATCAGTCTGTGTATCAGCCCTCTGTATCAAAATAAAACACATCTAGAAAGTCTGCAAACTACTTTCTCCTTTTCACGGTTTATGTATATCTCAAATATTATCTCCTTTACAGAATATGAATAAATCATAACTAAAGATAGAAATGTACAGCAAACCATGATGATATAGTGGTTCTGAGTCTCCACTCTTTCCAAGCTATGGGATTGATTTCTTTCAGCTACAAACTCATCATCATTTCGCTGTACTCACACAGGTAAGGTACATTGTTGTAAATGGCAATCCAGCATGAAAATACATGCTACTCCCAATTCTTTATATCTTTCTTCTCCTTTGTGAAAACATATTTGTTCCGGCTATTTGACTGTTTACATTCCAAAACAAATATTCCTTAATGTTTATACATATTCCAAAGTACTAACCTACATATCCTTGCTCTCATCACCTCCTCCTCCTCATCCTCTTCTTGCTCCTCTTCCTCCTGTTAGAGCATCTCGTTGCCATGGTAATAGCATCCATTGCACAGTGATGGTTTGGATGCTCTCTTGAGGGAGAGATCGATGTAGAGAAGGGTTTACTACAGGTCAATGTTCGGAGGATCATCAGTTACGTGTATGATGAGGGTGTGTAGGTTATCCCCTTGAATCAAAATAAAATAGGGGCCTGTAACAAAAGATGCAATCAAACTTATGATAAATATTCACCGTAAGTCTATGGCTAAATGTGTACCAAGTCTAGTGCGCCCATGTTTACGGTAGTTGCGCAACAGACATTTGAAAAAAAAATTGTCAACCCTTAAATTGCTTCAAAAATGATTTTGTGTACAAAGTCAATGCAAAGTGATTTTTCTGTTATAAATCATAAAATCAACAGTATTTTCACTCGTATCTTCTTTATGTTACAGGTCCCAGATATAATATTACAAAGACTTCAAACAACGTTCTCTTTTTCATGGTGTATGTGAGAGTACATATTTCAAAATATTACCCCTTTACTGGACATGAATAAATCATAATTAAAGACATATGTAATGAGCAATCATGATCACGATAGAGTGGTTCTAATTCTCTACTCCTTTCAATCAAAGGATCGCAGTTCTAAATACCATCTATGGCATTAATTGATTCAGCAAGAACTTCATCCTCATTATGCTGCAATCACACAGTAAGGTACATTGTTGTAAATGGCAATCTAGCATGAATCTGCTACTCCCAAATCTTAATCTCTTTCTTCCTCCCTTGTGAAAACATTTGTTCCAGCCATTTGGCTATTCACATTCCAAAATGGACGATTGCTCTCATGGACCCTACTCTCATGAATTTACTCTACATATTTATCATGGTTGCGCCTTGAGCATTCTTTGAAAGTGGATTTAGCGCCATATAAATAACATTATTAGTATTATCAAAATAATTATTCCAGAATGTTTATATATATTTTAAAGTACTAACCTACACATCCCTGATCTCCTCAGACCCTCCTCATCCTTTTCTTCCTCCTCCTAATCCTCTGAGAGTCGGTAGAGCATCTCATTGCCATGGTAATAGCATCCATTGCACAGTGCTGTTTTGGTTGCACTCTGGAGGCTAAGATTGATGTTTGCTACAGGTCAATGTTCGAAGGATTGTCAGTCATGGGTAAGCCCCTGAATCAAAATAAAATGGAGATTCTACATGAAGTATTTTAATAATAATAATAATAATAATATATAGCATTTAAACACGCCATCTCTCTAGTCACCTATTCAGAGGCGCGAGACAAATTATCTAATATTATTACCCAGCCATAGCATAGCTGCCAAGTAGGCGCTTCTGCATTTAGAAGAATAAATTCCTGCCGGTACCCATTCACTTCACCTGGGTTGAGTGCAGCACACTATGGGTAAATTTCTTGCTGAAGGAAATTAACGCCCTGGGAGAGATTCGAACCACCGACCCTCTAGTTAAGAGGCGAGAGTCCAAACCACTACACCACGACGCTCCCGTCAAAATATTGCAAAATATTGCAAAAGAACGATTGCATTAAGGGGTCTACAAAATAAAAGTGATACAATTAATTGCAAACCAATAGAATCTCTATGGTACACATCTTGCTATAGACTTATGATTGATATTTATTGTAATTGTTTACTACTTTGATGCTACAGGTCCCTGGGTATGGTATGGTATGGTATGGTACTTTATTCCCAATCAGTAAAAAGACATATAACATATACATAATACGAAATAAGAATACATTTGACAAATTTAAATGTGAACAAAAATAACTTGCAATTAATAAGATTGGCTGGATTGCCCTTTCAGAAGAATTAAAATAAATACTTCTGTTCTTCCAAGGGATCCAGATACAAAATAAATAATTATGGTGAGTCTTTAAAAATATGAAAACTGATGAATGAAACACTTGACAGTTGTTCCAAATACAGCTAGTTCTATTGTAAGTAGAAGATTGTAAGTGGAAGATAGAATTAAAGAGAAAGAGAAAGAGCCAGAGAGAGAGAGAGAGAGAGAAAGAGAGAGAGAGAGAGATGGGGAAGGAGGGAAGAAGGAGGGGGAAGGAGGAGAGAGTGAAAAGGAGAGAGTGAAAAGGAGAGTGATGGAGATGGATAGGGAGAGACGAAGACAATGTGAAGAAAAAGAAGGGAAAGAAGAAAAGTAGAAATAGCGATGGAATGGATGGATAGAAAGAAAGGGAGAGATAACAAACAGGGTGAAGATGAGGATGGTGGGAAAGAAGAGGGATGAAGACAATGGGAGGAATAAGGAGAGAAGAAAAGGAGAAATAATGACAGATACTAAGTAGATGGAGAAACAAGGGAGAGATAAAGAGGGGTTAAAAATGAGGAATGCTGGGAGAAGAGAAAGAGAGAGAAAGAAAGAGAGGGAGAGAGAGAGTGAGAGAGAGAAAAGAGAGAGAGAGAGAGCACGATATGGAGAAGGAAGGATTTAAAAGAAAAGATATGGAAAGGAAAAAAAAGGGATAAAATAATTATAAGGAAGATAACAAAGAATATAAAAGATATAGAGATACAGAGAGAGAGAAAGAGGAGGCAGATCCGCTTTGAGAGAAGGGAAAAGGTGAAAGAAAATATTCCGAAACCAAGTCTTTTACGCTATTCCGATAGCAATATCCATCTCCCAGCAAATTATGGTTAAAGACTGAAGAAATGAAAAACATTTAGGACCAATTTCCAACCCATTCTTGAAGTAATGAAGCCAAAATGGGCTTTGAATCATGTCTTTCATTACATATTATCAGGCTCAATCATATCCCTTCTTCAGCAAACATTTTCAACTCCTTGAGCGAACAATAAAATAGAGAAGGCAATACCCCCTAAAAAGGTATACATTTATTCATAATTCTGAGTGTATTATTGCAATGGTATTATTTTTATGACTCAAATATTGGCAAATTCTGAATAATGTATAATGTACAGTGTATTGCTTGGTCGTAAAAGGGCTCAGTATTATATATTTTCTTTTAAACTGTATATATGTACATATACATTTATAATTGTATATATATATATATTTATAATTGCAAGTGTATTATTGCAATGGTATTCTTTTTTATGACTCAAATATTGGCAAATACTGAATAATGTATAATATACAGCATATTGCTTGGTCGTAAAATGGTTCAGTATAACATATTTTCTTTTGACGTGCTCGTATTGCATCTCGAATTTCTAGATGGTAGACCTGGGGAATTAAGAAAATATAATTCAAAGGGTTCAGAGAACCCAACTGTGACAGAATATGCATGAGTGTAATTTCATGTTGGAATAAGTAAGGCAAGAATTATTTCAATTATTTATCTATCCAACACAAAAATCTTTCGATTGAAATTTAATATCTGATATAAAAATACTTTCACTATGAATAGATAGCCAAGGGTATGGTCATTATCGCCACGTTTCTCTCACTTTTGAAAAACTTTTGTGTTATTCACATTTTAATGTTGATCTCATGGAGCCATTGGTATGTCTGAGAATATATGGCAAGCAAAAATATGAAATCTATAGACTTGGAACATCGCCAAGTTACGAAAGACTTTAAAAACCACTTTACACATGACTGGTATCAATTCTTCAGCTACATGATAGAGAATCTTATGTGTATTGCATTCATTAACAGACTACAGTTTTTCTTAAAAACATGTGTAACTTTAAGAACGACTTGGTGAAACATCGGCCTGGAGAAGGAAGAAGGGGGAGAGGGCAAAAGAAAGAGGGGAAGAGTTAAGAGAGATATTTTAAGTTTGATCTCATGGAACCTTTGGTATGTCTGAGAATATATGGGAAGCAAAGACAAATTCATAGACCAGGGCAGTGTTTCACTAAATCGTTGTTAAAGTTAGCACAACTTTAAGAAAAACTAGAGTGCATTAACTAGTGTAATACACATACAATTCTTGATCATTCAGCACCAGAACTGATACCAATCGTGCGTAATGTCGTTCTTCAATGTTTTCGCAGCTTGGTGAAACACTTCACCAAGAGAAAGAGGAAAGAGGTGGAGAGAGATATCGGGAAGAAAGAGAAAACATGAATGCGGACAGAAGACTGAATGAATAACAGAATTCCCAAAATAGATATAAAAAGTACAAATAAGAAACTCCATAAACTGGAAATTAAAGACTGCAACAATAGCAAATAATACTGTACCCCTTTTAAAGCACAATATAGTTTCATAATCATAAACTGAATGCCATATAATCATGGCTAACTCAATTATTTCCCCATCAAAAAAGACCCATTCCTCTTCTAACAATCCAAAATGAAAAGCAGCAACAACGCAAAGAAATAATTTTTCCGCTTTCCTGGTCTCCAAAACACAAATTGACACTGGCAAGAGAGGGTTATTATTGCAAATGGACAGCCTTTTGATTTCCAATCGCTCGGTTGACTTCCCCAATCACTCAATTCAATCACAAAGTATGGCCAAGTTTCGCCCAGAATAATTTCCCCCGCATTTCATCCTTTCCCGAAATTTCCGCCAGATATAATATGAATGGGCCCGTTATCCGATATTGATTTTTTTCTCTTTCTTTCTTTCTTTCGACTACATCATCGTTCGGTGAGAGCATGTCCTTAGGAATGAATTATACCGCTGTCTTATTTGATTTTGAGAGCTAGTAATCAGCGCATATTTGATCAACGATTTACAGAATATCGGAGTCTTGTTCGACCAATCACGGCGAGGTAACCCGACACTTGCCGGCCACTCGCTTCTATCTCCTTGTTTCATGTTCTCTTTTAGTGATCCATTCTCTCAAGTGCTGTGCAAACATTTGATCTGTATGTCAAATTTGAAAGGGGTTTGAAGTAGAACATTCAGGGTTTCAATCATTCTGGAGGTAATCTCTAAAAATTTAAGCCAAAGATTGATATTGTCGCATTTTCTTGTAACTTGTGTGTTCACTTTATTCCCATGTCATTTTGCTCATGATTAAGATTATGCTAGGATCAAAAGCTCAAGCTCTTTTTTACTTCATTTCTTGTAAAAATTAGGCTCATGAAATATGCTCCCTAAGCACAGAACAATGAAGGGGACACATTTGACGAAAGCTTTATATGTGAATATCTTGAGTGAAAGCTGAATGATTTGAACATGAGCTAAGTGTCTTCCATGAGCATGTCTGCATGCAATGAGGGTGTCTTGAATTGCCAAAAGAATTTTAGCAATTTGACGGTGATGTGTTACCGAGACTTTAGGCGCAATTAACTAATGTACTATATGTATATGCAAAACTCAGAGACGCTTATCATTTCAAAATATTAGGGTTCAAACTTAACAGGTGAATAATACAACAGCTAAACAAATGTGAGAGCAAGCGTAAAACAATAACCGTGATCTAATCAATTGATGAAAGCCTTATTTTCACATAAAAATACACCTCATTTATAAATCAGAACGTTTCACATATCTGAACACTACAAAATAGGCTCCAAAAATCCCTATTCATATTCAATGTTTTACCCAATGTTTATTGTAGTGTACATTTTTCTGCTTACATTGCAACCATCACTGCCCTACAATAAACTTTGAAGCCATAAAGTGCAATACAATTGGAAACCTCCTCACTTCTGCAATTCTTTACTTTCTTCCGAAGATAGCAAACTTACATGTCGACAGTAGTGTCACAATGCAATGACATAAATCCATTTTTGGCAAAAATGAAGCTTTGGTATAAAATTGTTCAGAAAATGGCATCCATATGATATCTTCATACCTACATTGGCGTCAACTGTTGCTATGGCCTCCCCCCCCCCAAAAAAAACAAACACAATTGTTAAGATGCCCTCAACAGACCGAACCTAATTTGTTGTGTTTTTTGCTTCTCACTCAAGTAGAAAAAAATCATGGGTAAAATAACAAACTTGTGAAAAAAAGCTGACAGGTCATTTAAAGACATTTCAGGAGTTTTTACTCCATTTTAAGATCTTACTTTCTACATGACATCTGTTAAAAAAACACAACACATAAAAGAAAACCTTTTCCGACCGATCAACACAACTTTTCATAGATGTCATTCCCTAGCATCCCCCAAAATTTTGTTCCTGCATTATTATAAAGTAACCAAATTGTCATTTTAAATTTCACTGTTATACGGTGAGCAATGAAAATTAAAATAACTGAACACATTTTTTTCAGAACAGCCAAATTTGACTGGTGACTTTGTGTCACGAACCCCTTAGCAACTAGAAAACTCAGTTTACCTTTGTTAATGTTATTGAAAAGGGGATATTTTTGAGTAAATATCAAATTTCTGGGTCGTTTCGTAGTAATCAAATTTAACCCCCTCTCTTGAACTATTCGTGTGCCTGCTACAAGGGTGTCAATTAGATTTCAGATGGAGCAACGATTTCAGGAGCATTTCATCACATGTGTTCAATTTATAGTTCCTGCACAAGCTGATATTTTAGCGCACATCAATTTTAGCAAATTCACTGAATTCCAGACCTCTTCACACACAACTGAGCTGTTCTTTTCATGTTTTTATATATTATTGCAAACAAGTCTATTTGCATTCCAATGACTGGAAATTTTAGTGAATTCATGTTTGCGAAATTTGCGAGAATAATATACAGCGGAAATTTTAGCTTACACAGTATTCAATGAAAGTAGAGTAAGGTGGAGAGGTAAAATGTTTTCAACTCATGTATTCCTTTTCATTCCATTATGCCTTTTTTTGTGATTTGTGTAATCAGTACCAACTTAGACACTATATTTATCACAATACCTAGTTTGGATAAATACTCCCCCCCCCCGAAAAAAAAATCAATGTTCACAGAATTAAAAAAAATATGTGCCATATGCTTTTGCAGAACATTTGTAGTAAGCAAATAAATGTTCAGAGGGTTGTTTTCTTTAGGACAATGTTACACTTTCTAACATAATGCTTGCCATGTTGGTTGGAGTGAAATGGGATATAACTAAAGTCTAGGGCCCGTATTCCGATAGCGAGGTTTAAGTTAACCCTGGTCTAAATCTGTGGTTTAAGTATGGGTAGCCAAAAGAGGCTTGAATCTTTAACAGTCGATGTTTTATTTACCAGCTCATTTAGCACTCATATTATTCAAAACTGTCTCGGAATAACAAATTCAATAGTTTTCTACATTATTAGCGCATGGGAGAAGAAAGCAGCTAACAAAAAAATTATACATTGTAAATAAAGTTTTGGCTTTTTTGGCTACCCATACTTAAACCACAGATTTAGACCAGGGTTAACTTAAACCTCGCTATCGGAATACGGGCCATTAAGTTTAAATAAGTTTTAAACGACTTTGCATAATTTCCCTTGTCAACAAGTCTTCTTGTGCATCATTTCCATATAAAGAATAAACAACATTCTTTTTTTATCTATTTTCAATACATGCAGTTGATAGTGTATTTTAGATCAAATTAAACTGCTCTTTACCATCCCCCATCCCAAACAAATGGGTTAATATAGAATTGCTATTCTCATTTCCATTATCGAAGCAATAGAAAATATTTTGTAAAGTAATGCACCTTTTATTGATCGATACTTAAAATAATTTATCTCAATTTGGTGCATTTCTCCACAAAATAGATGAATCAAATTAATAGATGAATCAAATTAACCTGTATGGATTTCAAGGCAGCGCTGCCTGTGTATAATCTGATTCCTGCATCAGTGATATGAAGCAGCCCGAAGAGAAGTAAATACGGTAATATATCTAATCTAATAATTGTGCCTCAGCGGCCAACCCTCTATCTCATCTTCAATCAATAAAACCTGTTTCTGCACGATGCTTTCTCTCTTATTAATGCCATTCAGTAATCACACAAGCATAAGACACACCACGAACAACGCCTCCAGGGCGGCAAATGCCAGGATCTCCCCCACTGATATTCCTTAAATATGTTTTTACTCGCGCTGGAAAAATAACAGCGATCGTGAAATTGCCGCTAAATCGGTAGGAGCTCCCCGGCCAGCCCTCTACACCTGAATGCCCAATATCGCAGCGTTGCGCGGGGAAACACTCCGCGATTGTTTGGATTGTAAATAAAGCCGGGGCTGGCGCAAGACAATTGCGGCTCTTCCCCCACCTTAAACCCATCCATTAGCAACACATGTTTACGTTTGTCGCGCCTGCAAATTTGTCATCCCCCTCGTCCCTATTTTTGAGTGAGGTGCTCACACCTTACAATCTTGAAAATGAAATGAAAACTGATGCGAGGAAAAGTAATAATTGGCCCCGAGAAAGAGCAAGCCAAGCCTCGTCCGGCCTTTTCTCGTTCGATATGTCGGGATGACTTAAAACTAAAATCCCCCTAGAGGATTCCCAGCGGAGCCTGTCCTTTAATTCCCGGAGGGGTTGCTAAGTGAGATGCGTTCTTTGAGAGGGAGTCCCTAGCGACCAAAACATGACTCAGGTCATCTTCTCTTTTCAGAGAGGACTCATGTTAATATTTGCAAGCTTGACAATCATCATTGAAAGGTATTTAGCAAATTAATAAAAATAGAAAAATAAAATCACTGTTTCATTATGAGTTCCATGGCTATTCATTATTTTACAACCATCTTGAACATGATGCGCTTGTCTTCTCAAAATTTATTATTTCTTTTTGTTAATCATCATTAGATATAGTCTAGTAACTAAGTGTGTAGAAAATGTTAAGTTATGTTATTTGTAAATTGCAAATTGTTAAAATTGTACAGCGCATAAAGAATTCCTATGTTTTATTATGCGCTTTATAAATATTGAATTATTATTATTATTATTATCACTTGCTTGTTGTATAGCATACATTAATAGAGTTATCCCATTTGAATGTATCGGTCTTATTTAGAGCCACAATGTGAAGTCTTCACCCATCCCCTTCAAAATTTGATAATTTAATTTAAAAAAATGATTTCCTATAACAAAGCAAGCTAGAGTTTGACACACTGTAGCCAAAATACTAAAATTACAGCCTCGGTATATGACAGTAGGTGATTGAGCTACAAGTAGAATGGCCCAAATCTCGAGAGATAGCCCCTTCCCCCACTTCGAGGTGAATCCATGCATGTTCAACCTTTATTATCCTAATAGATTGGGGAAGGGGACTCCCCTTCATTATCCTGGAGTGCCAGTGCATGATTCCTACGATAGCAAAAAAAAATATAAATAAATAATAAAAAAGGAGAAATATTAGTGGCCTTTACATGCACAGACACTAAAAAATAGACTGAAGTGCTAGTAAACGGTAGGGGTGTCCATCCAACAGAATTCCCCCAATCTCCGGGGACCACCCATCTAGCCTCTTGGAAGTGTGCACTTGCATATTTACTGCCATNGGAAAGATGATTGAAATATTTAGAAATATTACTGCCAATCACATTTGAGGATGGCAACAAGCTGGGCAATGTTAGGGGTTAGCTACCGGTGGAATCTCACCCCCCCCCCCCCCCCTACATCCCAAACTCCGGGGACCACCCCTCCATCCTCTTGGAAGTGTACACATGCATGTTTACCATCATCATTTATAGACTTGAATAAATTATTCCCCACTATTCCCCCCCCCCCCAATCAAAAAGGAAAGAAGAAAGAAAGAAGATGGAAATATTTAACAATATTTCTGACAACCACAATTGATAAAGCACCGAGTTGGGAAATGATAGGGGTTAGCTACCGGTGGAATACCCCCCCCCCCCTACACCCCAATCTCTGGAGACCACCCCTTCATCCTCTTGGAAGTGTACACATGCATGTTTAACAGCATCATTTATAGACTTGAATAAATTATTCCCCACTATTCCCCCCCCCCCCAATCAAAAAGGAAAGAAGAAGGAAAGAAGATGGAAATATTTAGAAATATAACTGCCGATCAAATTTGAGGATGACACCAAGCTGGGCAATGTCTTTTTATGGTAAGGGTTAGCTACCAGTGGAACCCCCCCCCCTTCCCCAATCTCCGGGGAACGCCCCTCCATCCTCTTGGAAGTGTACCAATGCATGTTTACCATCATCATTAATAGATTTGAATAAATTATTTTACCCCAACCAAAAAAAGAGTCTGGATAAAAATCTAAGAAAGGTACAGGGAAAAGCAAAAGGGGTTAGCTACCAGTGGAATACCACCCCCCCCCCCCCTTCTACACCCCAATCTCTCGAGACCACCCCTCCATCCTCTTGGAAGTGTACCCATGCATGTTTACCCCCCTCATTATCCTCCTAGCATGCCGAGATAGGAGAAGGGGAAGCGGAGGTTCAGGAAATTAGAACCACTTGTGATCCATTCCGCAGATTGAATTTCACTCTTCAACGGACGGATAATGGTGGTGGTGGTGGTGGAGAAGGTGATGTGATCCTAATT
>BQKZ01004145.1:0-19424 GCA_036244855.1 Temnopleurus reevesii
GCCCTGGAGAAGCAGGATAAGTTCATTGACCTTCTGAGAGGTCAAGGGTCGAGTGTGATGGTCACTCCGCTTGACCAGCTGCTGATGGGCATCAATCCGCGCTCCGGACGCGCTGACCACCTCTGTCATATCGCCAAGTAAGCTTGAAACGTCTGGAACAAAATTGTGTACACCTTTAATTACTTTTTTTGACAAATCTTAGAAATATCTAGCATATGCCTGATAACAAACAAAATGTTGTTACTACCATAAGATTGCGCGAAATAAGATTTAACGGTCAAATTCGACGAATTGTTTAATATTTACCGAAACTATATTTAGGCTTTCTGAAAAATGTAACTATTCTGAAAGTGGTAGAATTACAAAAGTAATCCCTAACTTTATTTAGGCTAATGCTTCTACTTTCAATGCCCTAGAGTGAAAGTGCAAATAATAGGTGTATGTTGTTATACAGAGAAGTAGAATTCAATGGGTTTCTGCCCAAGCCTGCCCGAGCAGTTGTAATGTTCTTTGCAGAATGGTGAAATCTATCATCAGCTGACCAGAGATTATGTACACTGTACTCTCTCCTTATTTGTTGCTCTCTGAGGAGTTTGAATGTCTTGTTTATTATAAAAAATTTGTGGGTTTTTTTTTGCCTTCCAGATTTGTGGGTTTCAACAGGTCATTGCATAAGCATGCCCTAGCAGCAGTCAAGGTTCTGTACAGAATGGTCGAGTTTTCATATGTTTGGTCAGAGACTAGTAAATCTTGCTTGCTATCTTCTTATTTATTGCTCCTTTTAGACTTTGACTGAATTTTGACTTTAAATTCATGTGTGTTAGCTCTAGGTTTGTAGGATTCAATGGGTCATTGCCCAAACATGCCCTAGCAGCAGTTAAGGTTCTATACAGAATGGTCAATTCCTCCAACGTCCAGCCAGAGATAGTAAATCTTGTGTGCTATCTCCTTTTTGTTACTTTTTTTGTTTGAGTGCCTAATTTGTAACTTAAAATTGTTTGTGTTGCCTTACAGAATTCAATGGGTCATTGCTTAAGCATGCCCTAGCATCGGTCAAGGCTCTATATACAGAATGGTGAAATCCCACCCAAGATTTCCAACGAGCTTGTTTGCTTTTTTTTTTTTTTTTTTTTTAGTTTGAATATCTTGTTATAACTGTAAGTTTGTGTCTGTTTCCTTCCAGATTTGTGGGATTCAACGGGTCATTGCCCAAGCATGCCCTAGCAGCGGTCAAGGTTCAATACAGAATGGTCAAGTCTTCCAATGTCCGGCCAGAGATAGTAAATCTAGTTTGCTCTCTCCTTTTTATTTTGCTTGAGTGCCCTTGAAACTTTAGATTTGTGTGTGTTGCCTTTCAGATTTGTGGGATTCAATGGGTCATTGCCCAAGCATGCCCTAGCAGCAGTCAAGGTTCTGTACAGAATGGTCAAGTCTTCCAACGTCCAGCCAGAGATTATAAACTTCATTCACTTGTCCTTGTTTATTGCTCTCTGAGGAGTTTGAATGTCTTGGTTATTACTTCAATTTTTTTGTTACTTTGCAGGTTTGTTGGATTCAACGGGTCATTGCCCAAACATGCCCTAGCAGCGGTCAAGGTTCTGTACAGAATGGTCAAGTCTTCCAACGTCCAGCCTGAGATCGTGAACCTCTTCTCAATCAATAAGGTTTGTACAATGAAAAAAGAAGCAGGGACTCTTGGTTGGTTAGTTAATTTTCTGAAAGAATGAAACAGGCTTTAGAGTACTCAAACTTTCAGGGAATACTAAATGTTAAACTTGACTTCTATTGGATTTATCAAAATGAAATTTGAGTGAGGATTCAGGAAGTTTCATGAGAATTATTCATGAAATGACATGTCCTTTTTAGACACCTTTTCCTGGAAATCCTTTTTTTCATGTAATTTCTGAAAAACAAGTTTTAAATGATTGTCAGATTTTTATTAGAGGGAGGGGGGGGGGGGTGGCCAAACCCTACATGGCACTGCTGTTTGATAGAAAGAAAAAAATAGTTGTTTCATAACAAAACCCCCAGTTCCTCTTTGGCCATTGGATACAAGTTGAATAAATTTCTTCCTTGTATCATCAAATTTGTGTTCAATAATTTGTTCTCTTTACCACCCAAGAGATTCTTTCAAATATATTATCTGATTTCTCTTTCAGGATGATTCCGGTCGTATCCTTCATGGTTTTGTTGAGTGCCTTGAGGTGGAGGATTTGGAGGTGCCGGAGAGAGAAACATTCCAAGATGATGCAGAAGGTAATATTTGTTGAAGTTTTTGAAGTTAAAACCATTAATTAAAATATAAAAATGTAATTTTGTAAAACAAAGAAAAATTAATGTTTTCCTTTGTCATGACACAAAGAAATGTGTACCTAATAATGTAAAAGTGAAATGTTTGTATATTACCATGAATTATGAGGGTCCTAATATTTTAGAACACATTTATTATTTAGAAGTAACACAAAACATGTACCATTGTAAATCCAACTGCCCATTTTGGTATTGAATGTTATTAACTCAAGAGAACAAAACCCAAGATTTCATAAAGTTTGACAGATATCCCGTGTGCATCATAGTGAATGATTATGTTGAACACTTTCCATAAATCAGAGTGGTAAAAACTACATGCCTGTTGATAAAAATTAGTCCAAGCTCACATTTGCAGTACATTATATTTTGGTTTTATTTTACTGACATTATGCTCTCATAACACTTACTACAGTCAAACTTGTCCTTGCAGCCACCTGTCTACAGTGTTTGATTGAATTGATGTCCTCCGATTGAATTTTTTTGTTATAGAACATGAGACATGTGGCTTCCAAGAGTATATTTAACTATTTTCCTAATCTGATTTGTAGATGCAGACCATGAAGATATCACAAAGCTTCACAGCGAAACACGCCTGTATGCCATGCGTCTTCTTCTCTACTCCCTGGCCCAGCCGGGACCAAACCTAGCCCACTTCCTCCTGGGCTATCACACCCGGAAACCTGTCAATAAAACTGAGCTCCAGGACCCTGGTAAGATCTGTAGTAGACAACCCTCACTATGAGCAGAAGGGAAGAAAGCCTGGGACAAAGGTAATAACCTCTATTCAAGCACTAACAAAAGCTGGATGGACACAGAAGACATTTCAATCCTTATTCTGTGGAAAATGTTGAACAAGTTTCAAACCTGGGACTTTCTTTCGCAAAGATATTGCAAATGCTTGAATGAAGCTGTTTATTTTGTCCTGGGCCCGATTGCATAAAAAGTTGTGTTAAACGCAACTCTCAAAATTAAACGCAAGTATAAAATACGCACTTTTGATTGGTTGAAAATCGAGTTGCGTTAAATTTTCTGACTTGTGTTTAATCGCAACTCTTTATGCAATAGGGCCCTGGTCCTTGTCCGGTCTGTTCACAGTGCCTTTTGCCAAGATGCCAATCCTTTAAATAATTGTAATGTTTGAAATTTGGATGAGAATAAGAAATCTTTCAAATGAATGCATGCTTTTACTGGTGTTCAATCAGAGAGCATGATTGGTAATCTACCTAGTATGGTGTAAACAATGCAAAATCACTTGGTGTACTAGACAGATATCCAGGCATGGATATCTGTCTAGTACACCAAGTGATTTTTTTTCATTATTTATATTGCTTTTTCAATGGGAATTGTTGGTGACATTATTAGAGGCATAGAAAATGAATTTTAAATCCAGTTCATGCATTAATATGCAAAATAGACAAGGATTTATGAATATTGACTAAAAACACAATTTGCATTGATTTTGTACATAAAATCACGTTTTTAACTCATATTTGGCTCGACGAATATTTTTCAAATGCGCGTGGCGTCGGTACCGCATACCCGGTCATCACGAAGTTGATGTCAAAAGTTGCGCGAGACTTGAAAGAAAAAAGTCAGAAAAAATTATGGCGCGAGCTTCTCGCGTTTCAGATTTATCGCGAAAATTGTCGAGGGGGGGGGCCCCCCCAATGGGATTAGGGTTAACAACTATTGCCTTGTGACAATGGTCATGTAACAGTAGATTGCGGATTCGAATCCCTCTTGGGTGTTGTGATATATTTCACGCCATCGGGACATTCCATGATGTAGCAGATGTACTGAATTTGTATATTCTTCAACAGATTCAATTTTTGCTCAACCACTGAGCAGTTGTGGAGAAAAAGAATCATCTAAATTTTTTGGTACTAAAGATTTTGAGTGAACTGCATTTTTAAATTTATTTTCAGTTGTGAAAAAAAAAACAGTGTCGGACTTTCTGTATAAAAAAAAGGCCATTTTTGCAAACTGATTTTATTATTTTCTTTATTAGGAGTACTAGGTTCTCCTCGCACCTGTCTCCACGCGGTAGTCTCCATCCTAGAGCGGGGCATCACATCCCACTCGGGCCCCTCTGCCATCCATGCCACACCCCAGCTTGCTGAACTAGCCTATGAACTTATCTACCGGCTATGTGCTAACAGAGAGACAAGTGCACCTACTATGCGCTATTTGAGGACCACACAAGATTTCTTCTATAAGCACCTGCGACATGCTCCGTTCACTAATAACCAAGGAGGTAAGTGCAACTGGCAGATTTTATTGAATTGCACACAAGATCTTTGCACCATTCACAAGGGAAAAAAAAAGAAGGTGATTACGTTCTGATCATGAGCTCTTCAATAGACTCCTGCAAATAGGGAGACAAGTGCCCCCATGAGGCGCTATTTGAGGACCAATCAGGGACTTGTATAGATTTCTTCTGTAAGCATCTCAGACATGCACCCCTTCACTAATAAGCAGGGAGGTAAGTGCAAACAAGGGATTTTATTTTATTTTACCCAAGATCTTCTAGAAAGGCCCTTCTCAATGGGAAAAAGAAGGATATTAAATTCAAATCCTCTTCAGATTTACATGCGGTACGGTATAATGTAAACTTTAGAATGGAACTAGTGGGCACGGCAAATCTGGGTCCCGTTACATAAAAGTTTGCGATTAATTGCCAATCTGATAGCGATTGATACAAATGGCAAGTCTATGCCAAAGTTTGCACTTGATCGTAGAAACAAATAGCGATTAAGCGCAAAAGGCCCTGGTGTCAAAAGTTGCACAACGCTTGAAAGAAAAAAGTCATGAAACAACGTGGTGATGCCTCTATGTTGTGTTATGTGAGGGGTTTGCCAGTCGTTTTATGACTAAGTTTTGGCTTTTTTTTTCTTTGCTACAATTCTCAGAAGACACAGAAGAACGTATCCTCCTCAATCAGCAGGCGTGGCTTCTCAAGGCTGTTGCCATAGAGCTGAGAATGACAGCTGTCAATCGTCAACGCTCACACAGCCAGCGTCTGGTCCGCCTCCTACTCGAAGACACGCCTTCTCTTGCCAATGATGATGGTATGTTCATTTTTCCAAAATATTTTCTCTCCTATTCTATAGTTTCAGTGATATTCCAAGTTCACACCTTAAGTAATGTCAAATGTGCTTTTGAAAAAAAATATGAGAATAGCAATTTATTAAAAAATGATAAAAAGGAAGCAGTGAAAAGAGTAGAAAGAAGAAATTATAAAGAATAGAGAATTCATTATTGTCCTAGTTCACAGTAAATGCCAATATTTTAGCGTATGTAAATTAGCAAATGTATTTAATTTCAGACTTTTTTTACATTCATATTGGTAGGTTGTTATTTTTGCATTTTAAAAGATAGTTGTACACAAATGTTTGGGTATTATATTGTGTGAACATTTTCTTAACGAATTAGCGATAATAAAATCCCAGCAAAAATTTCAGCTTCGCAGTATCCAGATACTATGTATCTTTTTTCACTGAGCAATTCTTTAGGTTTTTGTAAATAGATGCTTTAGTTGTAGTAATGGTTTATTTATTGAATCACAATTAAAATCATTTCTTGCAGCCAGAGGCTGATTTGCAAATGCATTTTCAAAAGATCATTTAAAATACAAATAATGCACACATAAGTAGAAATGCAATAAAGAATGGCGTACCAGATCTGTAACAATGGCAGTGGTCAAGAAAACGATATGCAAATTTGGAATTTGTGATATGATTCCAAATAATTAAATATGTCATTTATGAAGCTTATATTCTGTGGCATATTTTTATTTTGATTTCAGCTGACCGATCAGGAGATGGCGACAGATTCGGTGAAGCAACGTTTGGCGAGGAGTTGATCACGAGTGCACTTGGATCCAGTATGGTGCAGTCACAGAATGAAGCAGGAGGGGCTGGTAAGAACTAATCTACTTGAATAATTGTAACCCTTATAAAGTGGGGTAGGGGTGGGAAAGGGGAGTGTCCATATGTACAGCCAAACTGTGAGATATATGTGAATCTTTTTGTGAACCAATTTTGTGAACCAAAGATATAGATTGACTTTGTACTGAAGAGTATGTGTGTAATAGCCGTTTTGCACTGAACAAAATATTTTTCTGTTACATGGGTATGGTTCCACAACTGAGCACGCAGGCTGGCATGACAAATTTGGTGTTGAATTTCATGTGATCACAATGAAAAAGTCATGAAACACTGCTTCTATTAAAAATGTTGGTGCATTTAACAATGGAATGGGGAGCAAGAAGGAAATCAAGAAAGTGAATTGTGATAGTTTAGGGGATGTTGCGACAGAACCGTACAAATATTTTTTATAGCATGATATGAATCATGTAATTTTATCACCTTTATTTTTTACTAGGTCTTCAGATGAGGCGTCGGATCCTCCAGCTGCTCGACTCGGTCGACTTCTCGCAAGCGTTCCCTGCCCCGCTCCGCTTGGACTCCTTCGAGCCCTCCGGCTTAGAGCAGACCATTCTTAACTGCAAGGAAAAGAACGAGTATGATGTGCTTCTGTGTAATCTTCGAGCTCTCCGGCGTTGAGTGGACCATACTGCTTGATATGAATTATGTAATTATTATTTATGATCATCTTTATCTTGATTAGGCCTTCACATGAGACGCAGGATTCTCCAGTTGCTCGACTCGGTCGACTTCTTCCAAGCCTTCCCCGCACCCCTCCGCTTAGACTCCTTCGAGCCCGCTGGCGTGGAGCAAACCATACAGCTTGATATGAATTATGTAATCATTTTTATCTCCTCTATTTTTACTAGGTCTTCAGATGAGACGCCGGATCCTCCAACTGCTTGACTCTGTTGACTTCTCACAAGCTCCCCCCCCCCTCCACCCTGACTCTTTCAATCCCTCCGGCGTGGAGCAGACCATTCTTAACTGCAAGGAAAAGAACAAGTATGGTGTGCTGCTGTGCAATCTTTGAGCCCTCTGGCATTGTATGGACCATTCAGCTCGATAAGAATTATGTAATTATTTTTATCACATTTTTGTTTACTAGGTCTTCAGATGAGGCGTCGGATCCTCCAGCTTCTTGACTCGGTCGACTTCTCGCAAGGCTTTCCCGCCCCTCTCCGCTTAGACTCCTTCGAGCCCTCCGGCGTAGAGCAGACCATTCTCAACTGCGAGGAGAAGAACGAGTATGGTGTGCTTCTGTGCAACCTTCGAGCCCTCCGGCGTTGAGCGGACCATACAGCTTGATATGAATTATGTAATTATTATTTATGATCATCTTTATCTTGATTAGGCCTTCACATGAGACGCAGGATTCTCCAGTTGCTAGACTCGGTCGACTTCTTCCAAGCCTTCCCCGCACCCCTCCGCTTAGACTCCTTCGAGCCCGCTGGCGTGGAGCAAACCATACAGCTTGATATGAATTATGTAATCATTTTTATCTCCTCTATTTTTACTAGGTCTTCAGATGAGACGCCGGATCCTTCAACTACTCGACTCAGTCGACTTCTCACAATCATTCCCCGCCCCCCTTCGCCTGGACTCCTTCGAGCCCTCCGGCGTAGAGCAGACCATTCTCAACTGCGAGGAAAAGAACGAGTATGGTGTGCTTCTGTGCAACCTTCGCCTCTTGCATCATATCCTGATGGACCAGCTGAATAGGCATGGGGCATCTGGGTCGGTCGTGGGTCAAAGGTCAAGAGTCGAGATGGTGAGTTTTGTTAGATTTTTTTTCTTTGCTGTTTAATAAGTTAATATTTTACATTGAATCTCTCCATTCGTATATAAGATTACAGTGATTCAAAGGGAAGATAATTTTTATGAGGAAAAACACCCTTCAAAAGAGATGTAAATTCAATACTTCAATAATTCAATCATTTAAGTGAAAAGAAAGTTATGCAATGTCTATTTTATGAATGATTAATTAGATATTAGTTCATCATTTAATTTTCAGAACAAGCAATGAAAAGTGGATAACTAGTTAAATTCTGTTAATATATTTGAGAACTTGTTAACCATGCTTTCATTTTCGCTGATTCTTCTCTATTTACAGGAAATTATGGAGATCCTGAAAACAGCCGTCTCACGGAACAGCGTAAGACGCGCCCTATCTGCCAAGCGACATGCCTTTGATGCCTGGCGTCAGGTTCTTGAAGTTCTCCTCACCTCTTTGCCTCAGGAGTCCCTTGCTCTTGAGGTGCGCCAGAGGGTCACTGTGGACATCCTACAGGAGTTACTCAGCAAGGTAAAAATATCTGTGAATGATAATTATATAGCGCAAGATTGGCATCTATATAGCGCGTAATCAGGTGAATTGCTACATTATTTTAGCATCTCCTAAGTTCAAAGTGAAAAGTTACTGTGTAAACAAATATGTCTTTAGTTTGCGCTTCAACACTTCAAGAGAATTTGATGACCGAGGCTCATGTGATAGGCTGTTCCATGTCTTCGGTCCAAAGAAGTCAAAACTACGTTCACCTTTTTTAGAACAGACCCTAGGAATATTCAAAATCGATGTCAATTCTCATGTCATCAAAATTTGTCACCCTTATCTTTTTTCAACCTATTTGTGTTTCTAGGTAAACCATGAAAACTCGGTAGCTGTGTTGTAATATTTGTGAGGTAGTTTAGCAGGCTATTTCATAAGACGGGTGCGGCATGAGAGAATGATCTCTCATCGTATGATTTTGTTGCACTTTTGGGTACACTGAACATTGAGCTTCTTGCAGTGCTCCATCTCCGATTGCTCCCAATCTATATTAACTCTAATGTCATCAGAATTTGTCACCCTTATGATTTTCAACCTATATGTGTTTGTAGATAAATCATGAAGACTCGGTAGCCGAGCTAACTTCACCTGTCGCCGGGGCATTCCTGCTTCTTGCGATTACTCTCCGTCAGTAATCTATCTCTGATCGCACCCAATCCATATAATGTCATCAAAATTTGTCACCCTTATAATTTTAAACCTATTTGTGTCTTTAGGTAAACCATGAAGATTCTGTAGCGGAGCTCACTTCTCCAGTCGCCATGGCCATCCTGCTCCTACTGATGACTCTCCGCCAGTGCTCCATTTCTGATCGGCCCAAATCTGTATCAACTCTTATGCCATTTCAGTATCTCACCCTGATCATTTTAAACCTACTTATGTTACCAGGTAAACCATGAAGACTCGGTGGCCGAGCTAACCTCGCCAGTGGCCGGAGCATTCCTTCTTCTTGCGATGACTCTCCGCCAGTGTTCGATCTCTGATCGCTCCCAATCGATATCAACTCTCATGTCGTCTCAGTACGTGAACGTCCTGGATGGATCCATGGTGCAGACATTCAACCCAGATGCGTCAGTCCTTAGCGGAGCAGGAGGAGGAGGGGGAGGGGGAGCTTCAGGTGTGAAGATCCCTGTAGTTTCTCTGACGGCCATTCTGAAAGAGCTTCTCACTTTCATTCTTTCTACAAGTAAGTCAAATACAGTTTCTTTGCTTCAAGCAGGATGGCATTTAGCCAGTCGTTTTCCTTTGGAGGTGGTTGAGAAAAGATGAGATTGAAAGGAGGGGAGGGTGGAAGAAAAAGGGGGAGGAGAGGAGGATAGAGGGATGAGGAGCAGGAGGTGTCAGATCCCTGTGGTTTCGTTGACAGCCATTCTGAAAGAGCTTCTTACTTTTATTCTATCTATGAGTAAGTCAAATACAGTTTTCTTTGCCGTTTAAGCATGTTATGAAAGTACTGTGGAAACTTATAAAAGAGATCTGAATATTCCTGATATAAACAGTTGTACTTTAGTCCCAGCTGAATGTAGCCGTAATGGTGACCCCTAGTACGGAGATTGCAATATATTGCAAAGTTTCCAGCTCTGGAACACTTTCAATTTTGCTAAAAGCGATTATTCCTATGTGTAACTGCAAATGCATTTTTGTGCATAGATTTTCTGCAACTCGGACCAAATTTCATCACATTTATTTTCTTTGGCAGGTGGCGTACAGCAGAGAGTGCGAACCAACCTCTACGGCACACTCCTCAACTATCTTCAGATTCCTGGCAAGCCTCGGGAGATCCCAACCCTCCAGTCCTCCACTGCTATGAATTCAGCCATCTTGGAGGAGTATGAGCGCGTCATGACGGCAAACCTAGCCGTTATTCAAGAGTTTGGGGAGTCATTTTGTGAGCTCGTTTGCAGGGATGCCTGCGATGGTCATGAATTGGGAAGGGTAAGGAAAGACATATCAAAAATCATTGTTGGTTTTAGACTTAAAGAATCACAGCTGATGAAAAAATTGGATGAACATGAGATGCAAACTAAAAGATAATAGATGAAAGATGGCAATGCTATTTGAAGTTTGACAGTTTATAGTTATTTTTCAATGTATTTATTGAAAAGAAATCTTGATACCTTTATTGTATTACACAGTCATGCATATCTCTATGAACAGCTTTATGATATGCAACCCAGCTCTGATTCGTATTGACCTTTCTCATTAATACTTCATAATTGCAGCTAATGCTACAGTAGACTTTGTTCTAATGCACTCACCTTCCCTTTTCTTATGTCGATCTAAATTACCTGGTATTTGTCTTCTTTTTTTTATGATCTGAATTCCTAGACCCTAGCACTGTCAGTGATCGACGCCATCAACTCCATCGACCGACGCGGCCACTGGTTGAGCATTCTCACATCCAAGGGTTACCTACGACACTTCATTGAGGGCGTGCTTCACATGGACCAAGCCCTGCAGAGCTGTCTACAGCCTAGCCCTGAGCCGATGAAAGCGCTCTACATTTATGAATCCACAATGGTAGGTCATTTGCTTCCTTCTTCTGAATGGAATTAAAAACTTTGCTACCATTTTTTTTTTAATCTTTTTTTGGTTACTTGATGTAAAAGCACATCGGATGTGTGGGTGGATAAACCTTTTCGGACCTTCTTGTTTTTGTCTTTTGTCCAGTCCTTGATATTGATAGTTCTTGAGAGAAGATTAAGACCTGTGCAGAATTATTGACCTATGATTAGAGCACTGCTTACTTATAAGTAATTAGTTCATTCCTTGTGATCTATATTTTTTTTTTATTTGTGATATTGTCAGTTATTTATTGCTTTTATTTGTTTGTTTTTATCCTGATGAGAGTTGCTGAGACGGCAAGCAGAGCTCAAGCATTGTTCCAGATGGGTCTGATGGAAAGGCTAAGCCAGTGTACATTCTTTTAGTTTAGGATCCTCATTATCCAATTTTCTCCTTACTGATTAAAAAATATATATGTTAAACAATTGCATGGATAAAAACAAATTATTTGTATGTATGCATATTTAAAAAGTGATATAAATGCGAAATTTTATGGCCAAAATAGTCAATGATGACTGATCTCCAACCAAGTCAAACGAAGAAGAAGAAGTTTTATCTCTGACGACAGCACCGCTTGCAATTAATTTTTTTATCGATTTGTGCATTCAATCATGATATGATTGTTTATGATTTATTAATTATCATTGTTTGCTGTTTTTCTTTCAGTCGCTTCTGATGCGAGTTGCCGAGACAGCAAGCGGAGCCCAAGCTTTGCTGCAGATGGGGCTGATGGAAAGACTAGGCCAGTGCAGGTTCATTGATCTCCGGCCAGAACACCGTACAGCAAGGTAGGGGAACTTCCATTGTTCCACTTATAATTTTCTTTCTTTTAATGGTTATTTTGATAATGAATTAATTTGATGATGATATGAATGTTCATGTATCAAACTTAATCTTTTAAATTTGTTAAGTGCTGCATTTGTTTTTCACCCACAAATGTGCTGCTTTTCTCATTTTCATTCTTTGCTCAAACCAATTTTTTTAAAGATTTATATGAAGCGTGATTCAATGTGTTTGTAGACAGTTGGCCAGTTTACTAGATAGATTCAAATTTTTGGATGTTTCTTTATAACGAACTTGTTGATGTGATATTTCTGAAACTGGTGAGTCACAACTGAACTACAATACTTCGAATCCAGATTGCATATTTTACTTGTTGCTGTGTCGGATGTGCTTCAGGCAAGCTTTCGGGGTTCTCAAGAAAAACACGCCCATTCCATGAATTCAGTACATTTGAGGTATAAATGGGTGTAGTGCCCTGCTTTCACCTGATTTCTTCACAAAGTGAAGTGAAAAAGAAGAAATTGAGCTTTGATCATTCCAATATTTTACAGTCATCCGAGGCTCGTTGAAGGAATGGAAGCGATTGCAGTAGATTCCTTTCTACCTGATGTCATGAGCCGATATCATCAACTCCTCTTTCCAGTCCTGAGGCTTTGTAAAGCAATCATCACTTCCCTAGGCAGTCAACACAAGGAAGCGACCAGTCAGGTAATAGCATTTATCTGATGAGCATGCTTAGTGAAGCAGATTTTTAGGAATATTTGAACTGTTGCTAATTCCTCTTTCCTGTCCTGAGGCTTTGTAAGGCAATTATCACTTTCCTCACCAGTCAGCACAATGAATCAGCCATAAATAAGGCATAAACATAAACATGGCATTTCAAACATAATACAGACTCTTGAATAATGTTTGCCTGAGCACCATGTAGTCTATAGAAATGTCTTTAACCCTAATATAGCCGGGCTTTTTTTGGTCTTCTATAGCCAAAGGGGGGGTGGATTCATCCCCCCCATGAGAATTCGGCCGCGATAGCGCGATCGCCGCGAAAATTTGCACATACGTCACCTATGGTAAACTTTACCTAATTGTAAAAAAAAATTCAAAAATGTTCATTCTTTCAATTAATTATGCTAATTTATGCATGAAATCATTGTTTGGCTCTGAAGTAGAAAATAAAGCTCCTAGAATCATAATTGTTGGTGTAAATATTCTCTGTAGCATTCTTATCAATGTTCTTGAAAAAAAATTCTGATACCATCATTAATTTCTTATGTATTTCTTTGTTTTGTGAATTTCTTATGTATTTCTTTGTTTTTCGACCTTTTGTTTGTTATTTTTTTTACCCAAAATTATTGCAGGACATTATATAAGCATAATTATGCTAGAAATAATCGATTTGAGCCATGAAAGGGAAAATAATCATACCTTTCTGAAAATTGTGAGAAAACTCTATTTGCGTTGACTTTGTACACAAAATCACGTATTTAAGCAATTTTGGGTCTGACGTGTATGTATAAAAAGTCGCGTAGCGTCGAAACGGTACGCCTGATTTTCGCGAAAATGGTATCAAAAGTTGCGCGAGGCTTCAAAGTAAAAAGTCATGGAGCGGCGCAGTAAAAAAATTTCGTGCGGCAGCATCATCGCGGAAAATGTCGAGGGGGGGGGTGATTCAACCCCCCCCTCCCCCCGGCCTTTTTAGGGTTAAAAAATAGTCCTGTAGAGGACTGAACAAAAGTTGAGAAGAAAGATGAAGAACAAAGCAAATCTCCCACTCACCACCCACCCTATTTGAATGCTTACTATAACTAGTAATTAAAAGATTTCTCCATTCAAATGCAGACTAAACTGAAATTAACCAGGAACAGTATTTTTCTTTACATTTGCCCAATTCAGCAGGTTTTTTTCTTGATTTGTATTACAGGTGCTGCACTTCATTGTCGCTCATAGCGATGCGTTCACCGCAATCCTGCGAGATCAACAGCAACGTCCTGACAGGGATTTGTTAGAAGAGCTCTCTCTGTTGACGGGTGTTATCTGCACAGTGATGGGTGAAGGTAAGAATTGATCAATATCCTTTTACACTTCCATGTTGTTTCCCAATTAAGAGAATTAAAATCTGACCAGTAAAGTCTGTCTGAGTTTTAACTACTTGGGAGTTCCCAATATCTTTTGAGATATTTTACTGAAAAGAGATAGATGACACAATTTCACCTGTATTGTTTCAATTGACCCATTGAAGTAGGGTGTTTGAAGTAGGGTGTTTGACTGGTCCATCTCACCCCATATCCCCCTCCAGACCCATCTCACACGCCTCCTTCGAAAGAACCTGATAGAATGCTTGGCAAACAATTTCCCATTCAATGATTATAAATGCATGACAAATGCGATAAATAAAGGACATTTCTCATGATTTGATCTCCACGCTTCCTTTCTTTTCTAAAGATTATCTCATCCTAGTGCATGATAAATTCAACAAATATCGTATATTTCTAATGATTTGATAATTTCATCTCCTCCCCTCCTTTCCCTTTTAGTGGATTACTTTGACCCCTCTCTACAAGATATGACCAGCCCCGCCCACATCTCCCTGCAGACCCACCTAACACGCCTCCATCGACAGATCTTTGCTAAAAAGAGTATCTCATTCAAGCGCATAATAAATTCAACAAATATCATGTATTTCTAATGATTTGATAATTTCATCTCCACCTCTCCTTTTCTTTTCAGTGGACTACTTCGATCCAGCTCTACAAGATATGACTGGCCCCTCCCACATCCCCCTCCAGACCCATCTCACCCGCCTCCATCGTCAGATCCTGGCCCTGGTTCCGCGGTTCTGTGCTCTAGACCAATGGCTAAAGGATCTCAAGACTGCTGATGGGGCGTGGCAGAGGGGTGTGGCCGAGGGTGGGGCTATGGAAGAGGAGCATGGGAAGGATAAAGATGGGAAAGGAACAAGCGCAAGATCAGCGTATCTTGAGATCGTTGGGCACGTCGTTGGTTACTGTCGCACAGTGGTTGTCCGTTCAGGTAAGGGAATGTAAAAATGATTGTCTGATCATGCAGCATAATTGCAATACGTCTCACAAAATGCATAGCTGCCAACTGCTACTAATTTTTATTAATTATTACTAATTTTGAGCTTCAATTTGTTATGTTTTGGGTAAAATTCACAAGAAATTACTAATTTTGACAACATTAGTACATATATTTCAATGTATAATATGTGAAGATTACTAATTTATGGAACGATTTTCACCAATTTCCACTGTCTCATGTTGGCAGCTCTGAAAATGTATGCGATTATAAATGTAGAATTAGAACCAATGAGAGCTCAAAATCCTTATTACTAGAAGTCATCAATCCTCCCTGGTAAGCTCAATAAGTTGTATTGGGGTATGTTATACTTTCTGTAATTTCTTGTAGGAGACTCAAATGCTTGGTCATGATCTCAACAAATACGTGGGGAGGGATAAGTATTATTATTATGTTATGGCAGTTTATTTATTCATTTATTTTCTTTTGCACACAGGTTCTACGGCTGATGAGTGGCAGATTATTTTCACCCCATCGCTCCAAGAGGCTGTCGCAAGAGACTACCAGAGACTAGAAGGTATTACAGATGAAGATGATGATGATGATGGTGATGATGATGATGATGATGATGATGATGATGATGATGATGTCTGATGATGGTGGTGGTGGTTTAGGAGGAGAAGGAGGTGGAGGGGGAGGGGGAAGGAGCAAGTGTGGGAGGAGAAGGAGGGGGTTGTGCAGATATTAATAACAAAGATACTTCAGATATTATTGATCATAATAACTATGACAACGTTTATTGAAAGTGTGAAGAAAAGATACAAATCATGGCCAGTGCACAAAGATGGTTTTAGGTGTCTAGAATTCAAGTTGAAAGTGTACATACGTATTATAACACTTTATTTTTGTAACCCCTGCCTCTTCACATTTTACAAATTGGTTCAATTTGCAATGACATCATTTATTCTTTTATTTTTTTTCATTAACCCCACTGTTATTTTATTATTTCCACGTTTTTCTTTATTTCATTCAGCTTCCTCGGTGGCTTCCCTTGATGCTAGCAAACCACCCGGCCTTGGAGTTGTTGTTCGACACCTTCGTCAGGCCTCCGCAGAGTTCTTGGTTGCCATGGAAACGCATCAGCAGTCCATACACAAGCTCCAGAACATTGCTGATCTTCCTGCAGAAGAATTGAAAGAGGTTTGGGCTCTTCTATTTGTAGATGTTTTAATATTGTTCTGAACATTAGAAATCGTCTTCAGACATTGTGTATATCTAGGATTTAGAGAAAATTTTCATCAAAAAATAGGAATTGGAGCAATCAAAGTGATGGATTTAGTTGATTATTGCAATTGATCATTTTGTAAATAAGAATTGATAATATATTTTATTGTTTTATCATTTTCCTGTCTTTTCGCACTTGAAAATTAATAATAATGATAATGATTATAGGCAACATTTATTGTGCACTTTGTCAGGAAATTTTCAAACACAAGAAGAAAAGAGAGGTTGACAGAGTTTAAACACCCTTGTATGAAACGTAAAAAACCTTCACAGAAGTACATATGAAGTACATATGACAACATAATAGTCATTATAATATGTGGTTTGCTTTTTGCTACCAGGAACAACTTACGCGGTGTTTTGATAGCTAATAAGTCTTTGATAATTTTCTTTTCAGCTTACTCACAGCGGAGTAGGTTCTCGTACCACTAACCTCTCGTCTCAGCACCGTCTCCAATTGGCAACGCAGCGACTCACCCAGGACGTTCGCGTCAAAGTCCAGGAGCTCTCCCTGTTATTCTATTCCATCGAATGCGACATGTTCCTTATCTGGCGCCATCTTGAGTACTATTTCTTACATTGTCATCCGTCTGGAGGGCCCACTGCCCCTTTCTCGCTGTCGTTCGCCCTCCGACAGCCCCCTAGAAATTTAGGAGGTGAGTTTTAAATCCATGTTGATTCGTGTACGGTGAAAAATGGGCCCCAAGAGATAGGGTATGGTGGAATGAAAATGGTAGATAGTCACGATAAATTCATGAAAATGGGCTTGATATCCAATTGGCCATGGCACAATTGAATTTCATAAATGTTTATATTTATTTGCGAGCGTTTTGTCATTTGTGTTACACAAGTTTGAAAATAAGTTGACTCCATTGTCTTGATTTTGGTTGTGGCATTGCTATTAATTATCCACAGATATTGAAAGAAAAATGAGGGGTTTCGTACTCACTCCCCTTTCCCTCCATATGGAATTTTTTAATGAAATTAATTTTTTATTTTTAATGAAATTAGATTAAAAGATGATTTTATGAAAGGCACATCAACATTATCTTCTCACTCATTGAAATAATACATCCTTTTCTTTTTTTATCTTAGATCTGTCCAGTCCATCTCTGAACGTATCCCGCGATGATGGCCAATCCCGCTTTCCTCCGGTCAGTCCCCAAGCCCTCGGAATTACCAAGGAGGACCTCAAACAGCTACGACTGGACGCCACAAAGTGCCTCAACGATTCGACCCTCAAGCGTGCGCAGGAGATTGAGAACCGCTTTGCAGCCCAGCGCCGGTCGCGTCATGCCTTCGTAGCGGCGCTGGCACGACGTATACGACGCCTCATTACGCTTGATGCCCCTAGGTGATCAGCAAAATGTGTTGGATACAGAAGCAATCAAATTCATCAAGACTCGTGAAAAAGCATTGACTTAAAAAAAAAAACAAATTGACGTATGCACCATGCGTTTGTAGCTGCATTTGAACAAAAGTTATGATGCCTCATTACTTTGGCTAGAGGATTAGATACAATATCAAACCTTGTATGAATGAAATCTTTGAGGACTCGAGATGATGTGTCGACTTTGGAAAACGTTCACATGTGCGCAGGAAGCCTGACTGCATGGGCGTGACATATACGCCACCTTTTCGCTTTACGTGTTCTCGGGTGATTCAAATATTATTGTATATTAGAACAGTAAATCTAGCATGAATCAATACTGTCAGGGATTGAAGGAAACTTGAGCTTTACACCATGCATTTCCAGCTGTATTTGTTACACAGAGCATCGTCGCCAAAGAAGCTGATATGTAGATGATATTGAACGGAATTGGATATAGGAACTTTGAACCTTCTACTAATCAGACCCAGGAAACTAGTTGACTTGACAAAATTCACAATGGAATTGACTGTCATCCACCACCAAGACAGATGTGCTTGAAATTTGACTTGTGCCTTGAAACCTTGATTCTGTAAGATCTGAGGTTAATCTGTGGTAATAAATTGCTCATAATCAGATGATTCACCTGTAATGCCAAATGCTTTTTTTTTTAAGTCGGAGCTTGAATACTATCAAATGTGATTAAAAACCTTATTTTGATAACAGTGGTTGTATCACCCAGGAATAATTTTCTTGGGATCACATTGCAATTTGCTATGAATTTTAGCAGGATAGCAACTTTATCACATACATGTAGAACTGCACAGTAAACTATTGAAAAAGTTTCTTCAATGTCTGAAACAGCTAATCAAATGTGAAAAGCAAAATTATTCCCTGATAATGAGGTTTGACTTTGTATATTTTCACAACAAATTTTGGGCAATTTGGCCTTATTTCTACTGATTTCCGTATAACCCAATGGTTGTTATATTTGCACATCATATGTACCCAAAAGTAATTATCCATTCCTATGTGTTGTACTGAAATTTTGTCACGGGCCCAATGTTATGTTCTGTGTGCTACATGTGTCATCTTCAGACCTCCCAACCATTATGAATTTGGAGGGATAAATATGATACATGTATTTCATCATTCTGAAGTCATGTTTTCATTGCATATTATGATTTTTCATGATAAATGTACTACACTTTCCTATGGGAATCATTATTCTTCCCTCTTTTTTTTAGCAAAATCATCCCTCTTTTTCAGTCTATAAGGTTGGGAGGTCTGCATCTGTGTTGTTTATATGTTTGAGGAGCCCCTAGGGATAATGGAATGTCCATGTATGATCTCTGAATTCTACAATTAATTGAGAATTATTTGTACCTTTAAGGTACCCATTTTGCAAGATTTAGGATTTAGTATTTATTGTGAATTCAGCTGCATCTTTTATGTTGCAGACTCCTGGGAAGAATGGAAATTAAATAAGAACTTCACTCAGACATTGATGTGCTCTCAGTGGATGGGAAAAATACATTTTCTTCTTTTTCTTTTGAAAAGTAGACAAAAGTTTTTACTCTTCCCCTCAAGTATGATATCAACATATTTATTCTGCATGCATTCTTGGATTAATCATGTTGATTCCTTGTCTACGTTTCTTTATAAAAAAAAAAAAAAAAAAGGAGCAAAATGTAAATCTGTACAAGGTGAATTGGGAGTTCCCCATGTTTGTAGCCATTTTGTACCAGTAGGTTGCCATTTAACCCTAACTTACATGTACCTGGGCTATTTCGAGAGGTGATATTCCTGGGGGGGGGGGGGG
>BQKZ01004146.1:0-14316 GCA_036244855.1 Temnopleurus reevesii
CTTTATATCTTTCTACAGCCATACAAGACTTGTTTCTTCATTGATGGAATATACTAAATAAACACAACAGTAAATGGATCAAATAGCTTTATGCTTATTTATGAAGAAACAATAAAACAAGATGGACTCTATTGCATGCCCAGCACCTGGATGCGAGACATCGTTTCCTGCCACACTCTTGCAAGAGACCCTACTTAGTCTGATCGACCTCCATGCTCGGACTGCCCACCCATGGACGCCAGCCTCGTCCACACCTGCCTCCTGTCCAGCAAAAGTGGAGAGGGTGAAACGGCCGGTCGTAGCAGCTGCGGGTACCAGTGAAGAGTGGTCGTACTTCAAACTTCGTTGGTCCGAATACAAGGCGGCAACCCACCTTTCGGGACCAGATGTGGCGTACCAGCTTCTGGAGTGCTGTGACGAAGGACTACGACGGGACTTGACACGAACTTACGGCGGCCTAACATCGAAAGATGAGCAGACTATCCTGGCAAGCATCAAAAGCCTGGCAGTGCGGCAAGAGAACATTATGGTTGCACGCATGCAACTGCAGAAAATGTGCCAGGATCGTGATGAGCCAGTCAGAGCCTTTGCCGCTCGTCTCCGGGGCCAAGCCAGTGTCTGCAACTACAAGAAGGACTGTACCTGCTCACTCGTTGTAGATTTCAGCGAAACGATCATACGAGATGCACTCACAGATGGACCGATCGGACTTTTAGCTTAAAACAGACAGTTTTTCCTTGGTGGTTAGTTGAAAAGGTCCAAGGATTTCGTCTTACAGAGTTTACAGACTGGGGGGGGGGGCATATAGGAATATCAATCGTAACCACCTTCCTCTTTCCTTTATATCTTTCTACAGCCATACAAGACTTGTTTCTTCATTGATGGAATATACTAAATAAACACAACCAGGGCTCTCACAAACGAGTTTTCCAAGCGTGGCGCATCTGATAGAAAATGCTACCAATTTTGCAAAAAAAATGCGAGCGACGTGAACTAAGCAAAATCACCAGTGGCGCACCTATTTGTTGTTGTTGCTTAGTTTTTTGTTTGTTCGGCAATCCATGACCATGTGACTTTGGTGAATTTGAGCCCCATTTGAGCAAACCCTTTTTCAGCCATGCTTTGGTTGTTGCATTTGTAATTTTGTTCGGACGCACAGAAAAAAAGATAAGTTAAACAAAATAGGCGCGAATGCACTTCCGTGTCCAGCGGCTTTCCAGCCAGTTTACCTGATCCAGATTTCTTCCAATTACATCAATATTATCAAAATGATAATTCATAATATGGGCATCTTTCTCACCCTAAAAAATGTAAGAACACGATGTAGGAATCTGTAGATGGCGCCAAATTTCTTATCGTAACATAAACACCGGCCGGGCCGAATCTTACAGAAATTTAGTGCTAACTTCAGTTTCATGCACTAACCTCGCGATCGCAAACATGACGAGCAAACGCCACAGATTTAACCAATCATGATTTAATGATTAATCATTAATTAACATTATTGAAGGTGAGAAAGATGCCAATTACCAATATTTTAGATAAACAATTTTGATAATTTTCATGTAATTTGATGAAATTTGGATATTGAAAACTGGCTAGATCATGTAGATACGAAAGTGGATGAGTTATATATATATATTATATATATATATATATATATATATATATACCATGACAATAAATACACGGAAGCTAACAAATATGGTGTATGGTTCATATCTTTATTGTCCACATTCTCCACAACTCGAGTTTCACGCTAACGATAATCGCTAGCGATCATCAGATTTAATGACGTTGATCCCGATCCCCAAATACAAGGCATTATAAACTGACTTGACTGCAGTAAGATCATTGTCATCATTCTGTTAAATTTATACAATACATAGGCAAGAAAAAATATAAAGAACTACCAGAGTGTTCAAAACGTTCGCTTGCATAGCAAGATACACCAGGATAACAATTTCGGTTAAATATTGATTGGTAACAGACACGTTGTAATTTGTTTCTGACTCTTGACATGCTGTAAGTTTTGCGATCTCATCCTTAGGAAGGAAACAAAACAGGAAAATACTCTCGTGAATTTAACTTAGAGTATTTATTTAAAAGATAAATCTGTAAAAAGAATCAAAGAAAATATGACTACCAAAAAGGAATATCACAGTTTGCCCAAACAATTTAAGCAGATCGACGCAAGCCTGGATCGACGGTCTATAATATTTCATATTTTCTTCTTTTCTTTCTTTTCATTTATGCTGGTATAGTTGTAGTTGATTGAAATGTATAATTTTGCTAGTAACATTTTGTGTTTTCTTTTGTTAAATGTTGATTGAATCGTAGAAACATTAAATACCCGGAATGGTAAAAAAAAAATCCTTGGGGAGGATTGGGTACAGCTATTCTTGCAACAAAATAATCAATCCTGGACCCTATGGAATATAAGGCAATATTTTATTTCTGACTTGGAGTGGACAGTGGTCATTATGAAATGAACGTGTTTACAATTTGTAGCACCGAAAATCTCACGATTTTCCCGTAACTCTGCTTATATTGATATGGTATTATATTGTAATGGACAACAATACAATGATGAATCGCTTAAAATTCTTTACAAAGTCTATAAACACAACACAACACAACATTTGGAAACCCCACGATCTTCATAGTATGAAAAAATGCTCTTGGAGGAAGAAAATTTCCTTTCCCATCAATCATTTCGGCTTGACCGCAACAAGAACACGCCGAGATAAGATCGTCAACCGCAACTTAATTCAATTAAGATAACGATAGTTACGATGGGCACGTGCCGGATTAGGTTTTAAACACAGACTTTATTCTACTTCGCGGAGAATTAGACAAATGACAAACAAACCTTCTTTTTAAAGCATTTCTTTTCTATTGCATATATGCACACTAACATTTACATTTTACAATACAATATAAACCCTCCTGCCTCGAAACTCTCAAAAGAAATGGTATGTCTGTTTTTCTTTATTTTGAACTCTTAACTGACATACACCATGAATGCGGGCCAGGGTTATGTAGAGATTGCAGACTACGATACAGGCTTGATCATGGATATATATCCATGCTACGATATGGTATCCGCGCTATTTCCGTGGGTGATTTTAGGGATGAGAATTGGTCATTATATACCCCTCTCAGTTTCGACCCTTGTGTGCGAGATGTCATCGCATTTAATTTTATTTTAAAGAAAGGAAGGCCTGATTTTGCAATATGTCTATCGAGAAGGGTGCGTACAATGTGGGGAGGGGGTCGCCATGGCTTGCTCATCTTAATTTTGATCACACCCAGGAAATATCAGGATCAATACGGTTGAAGCAAAGTCTAATTTAATCAAAGGATATGGCGAATGTGAAAGACGTCTCATCCATATAAAAATCCCTATTGTTGATTCAAATTTGTTCATCTTATTCGTTTGTCATTCAGCATGTCAACAGGCTAAGAGGAAGGCCTGATGGAAATGAGATACAGTAATTTATTTTCCAGCTTAGTAAAATCTAAATTTGTTGCTTTAACATTTTATTCCACGTGATATAAGACCGCAATACTCGTATATTTCCAAAAGCGGTAATGCAAGCGTAGATTAACTTTTTCTATAGACTTTTGGCCTGTCTGTTTGTTTGTTTGTTTTTTTAATCCTGTTTTTACTCGTAACACACTTTCCGGGTGTATGGAAGTGACAATTCTGAGATAAACATATGAAGCAAATAATAAATAATTCAATACGATAGCCATTAAGAGTGTACTCGGTAATAGTCTGAGAGGCGCTTTTCCCGCTTCCTGCTTTATAAAAAAAAATATAAAAAAAAAACAAAAAAAAAACGTTCGCTCTTTCTCTTGGGATTCTTGAGATTAAGCCCACATCAGTATTTTTTCTTCCAAAATGTTTAACAAATCAGGCGTAGATTGCATGAGAAACGCCACCAAACTTAACTTAATAATATGGATCATCACCATCAGCATCATCATCAAGTTACACAATTTCAAAAAGCCGAGACTTTCTACAGTTTGTGAGAAAAAGAAATCATTATTGAAAATTGAAAAGTAAATATAACGCACCGTTATCCAGCTTAACTTGACTAATTGGTGGTGTACGCACCAGCCATTTGCATCTATTAATTATGGCACCTATTTGCGATCCGACTTTTCATACGTGAATATTTATAAAGATAGTTGAGGATAAAAATCAGGATATTGTGATTTACTTTCTCATTCGCGAAAATCTACTAATTCAAAATTGGTGGATTTCCATGCATTTCTCCAATTAAACGGTTGAGGTCGAGACTCGAGAGGCCATGGGAGAGCCGATTACGCAAGGTGATCGTTTACGTGATAGCACAGCTTACTCAGATTACTCACATAATTTCTCTCTCTCCCTCGCTCATTCTCTCACTCACTCTCTCTCTCTCGCTAACTCACTCTGCGTTTCCTGTGCATAGGTCCATCGGCATGCAACAGCAGGTAAATGAAGCTATATAAGTTTATTGGAAATGGCATATATGATCGTGAATAGGAGAAGTGAAGAAAGCAAATTTATTATTTAGAAAACAAGCGTGCATAATCCTACCTTCAATTTCTGTGGAACGGCTAAGCTGTGAAGCATATTCTCGTATCATAGCAATTCATGGCAATTTCCTTGCAATAATTATCATGTTCACGTTTCACAGTTGACACACACACACCCCTGGTTTAATAAGGCAATAGTATCAGGTAGTATTCCAGTATCAATTCTTTTCTGAATTGGTCAAGTTTGGCACAACAACGCATGGCATACAAAATCAAGTTTGAGTTAAAAATGAACCGAATTCTTCACCGCCTAAACTTGTCTGTGTAGCCATGGATATCCATGGTGTAACGAATAAAAGATGCATACCACTCGGATTTCTCACGGCATGCAACATTATCACTCAAGATAGAGGGGCGGGAGAGCGGGAAGAATTTCATCCCTGTGAGTTATAGTATAGTCCAGGACAGGTAGTCTGTTTATTAGGCGTTAATATTTCATTATTATATATTCTTGACCTCACTGACTTTGCCGAGGCACAATAGGCACAATAATTCACCATTGGATGAAAAACGGATGTAAATTCAAAATATGGTTGATTAGGAAATATGAATTAAAAACAGACTTATGATAATGGGAAAAATGGAACATGTAAACCAGGTATTACTTCTGACTTCTGAGACTATCCCAGGTACTGTTATGTAATGTTCCTCCTCCAGTTGGACCGTGGTTCTCTCAATAGAGTAAGCACAACTCTCTCCCTCTCTCTCTCTCCCACAAGGGCGGACACTGCTGGTATTTCAAATATCAAGAACAACGAAGAGGTTGGCAGTTATTCTTGCACTACAATCAGGCTTGATTATTTTAGAAAAAATCACAAAGGTGCGTTCAAATCTGTCATCAGGTATGGGAGATATGAACATCATCTAGCCTGAACCTTAAGGGGAATTACACCCCGACAATAATGTACAATCAATAAAATAAAGAAAAATCAAATGAACAAACTGTGAAAATTTGAGCAAAATCGGATAATCCTTTCCAAGGTTATGAATTTTCAAAGTCATCATTTCCAACTGTGCTGAGCATCCTTGAATTGGCATACGTAATTTTTGGTAAAGCCAATTGGCAGAATATGTGATGTGTCATACATGGAGAACTCACCATTCACTTCGTATAGAAATTTATTGAAAATGGATCAATATCACATTTCAAATGAGGAATCAACACCGTTCTTTCTGGAATGCTTGCAGAATTGATGTGGCGATAATATATATTTAACACAAGAAACAAAAATTTGAAAAGAGTGAAATATGAAGTTTATAGTACAAACTAAAAGCAGATGGAGAGTTATCCATGTTGGCCCTTGGCAGCCATTTTGTGCCTGTACGTTTGCCAATTTAAGAGCCCATGAGGGGCGTAAATCAAAACTTTGATAATTCATAACTTTTTAATAGATTATCTGATTTTGCTCAAATTTTCACAGTTTGTTGAATTTTGTTCATCTTATTTTTCTCCATTTATTGATAGCAATTTAATGTCTGAGTGTAATTCCCCTTTAAGAAAGTAATGCTAAGATGTGTGTCTAATCAGTGTTTTACAGTAGCTCAGATTACGAAAATGAGGACGGCTTGATTAAATTGTAAGTCGACGGTTAGCACTTGCTGCCCACTTATCGGCCACTCGTTCAAAAAAGTCGTCGGACATGTCGTCGTATTTTGGTCCTTCGATAACGATCCAGAGAATTGGTTCTAGCATCTTGGACAGCGAATTCCTCGCGGGGCTTTTCAGACGATTCATGGCCGAGAATCCCCTCTCACAATCTGTGGCAGGTCAAAACAAAGAAAGTAAAAGAAATGTTAAGACATACTGGCGGCCTAGTGCCCTAAAGGCCTAAACATGTCATTTTCATCATATTAAGACATTTCTTTTCTTTCATTGTAACTGATGTGAAAGGTAAACCAAATTATTTATACATGTAAGTAGCTTCTGCTAACCAAGGGAAATTCATGGATGATGTGCATAGTAATTAAAAAAATAGCAAGTATAAAACATTTGAAAATAATATTACGTGGGAATAACACAAGGCGACTTAAATTTATGACTTTTACCTGCGGTTGACACAGGCACGACCAGCGCTCTCCCCATGAGTTCGGCCATTATTGGGGCGGTGTCCCTGAATCTGGTAGCGACCTTCCTCAGGAATGATTGCAGAGAGTGGTTGCCATACTCTACGGCCGCCACTCTCCGCATATGCTCCCATTCCTCTCTCAATGCATCCTCATCCACTCTGAAATGCTCGGACAAGACCTGTGTCATGATAAAATAACCAACCAAATAAAGTCCTAACTTGGTAAGAAGTTTGAAATCCTTGGTGCTCATTGACTGTTGCGCTTCGTCGTCATGGCAGTTTCCATACAAGCCTGTTTCCATACATGGCAAAGTTTTATGAAACGGGGCCAAAGTAATAAATTCATTTAATAAATCTTTACTCGTAAAAAGCTGTGACCGTGTTTATAACGGAGTCATTTGCAGGAAAATAAAGGTGTATTTAATCATGTATATATATATTTTTTTTCGGGGGGGGGGGTGCTTTAAAAGAGTGGTCTACAGATTTACTGAAATGTTGAATAAGTCGTTAAAAATAAAGGTACAAAAAAAAAAGTCAACACCGCTAATATAGTCAACAAAACCAAATCAAAAGGAAAGGCTTTACCTGAATGTCATTGCCTGCTGTATTGTCCACAGGTTCGTCGAGGTCGATGGATTGAGGAGCGAATTCCCGGAAGGCCTGCAAGACACGGGATCCGTCGAAACGATCACGGAGATTCGTGACGAGTCTATCAATGAATGGACGGCAGATCTGAAAGTTTTTCATTACAAAGATAACGAGAACGAGAACGATTAAATAGCGTTAACTCCGGTGGAGAGATTTGGAGAAGAGTGCTCAAAATAAAACTCAAAATTAGCGCTGAATAATATTAAAAAGATGAAAATAAGTGAGGCTGCCGAAACCTAAAAATTTTATGTGCCTAACCTTGTGCCTAACATTCAACCAAAGTATGATGTCACAAACGTTATACCTGCACCAAGTTTATTAAATTTGAAATTAATTGCATTCCTTTTTCAAGGGTTTACTTGATAATTTTTAAAACATGTTGTGTTGAGAAGTTAAATTGTGACCCGATTTTATTTTAAGACAAGCCTGTTTAAAGGATCACAGGCATGAAGGATCACGTCTTTTAAATCATTATGATACCCGATCCACATATCTATAAAATAATCAAGAATGATGTTGCGAAATATTTCTTTACTTACGTTTCTCATGAACTGATCAAATTTCTCCGGAGTATATTCCTCTACTCCAGGGAGACCTCCCATCCACTGTTCCATCGTGGCCATGTGTTCCCCTTGCCCAAGACGCGCGTTGTTCACTCGAAGAATCGCAGAGTCAATATGGGATTCGACTCCCGTAAAGTCCAGATCTTGTCTCTATTTGATAAAAGAAGATGGTAAGGGTATATAACTGTATAACTGTTGTTGATTTTTTAAAAGAGAAAAGAGAGAAATTAAAAATGTGTAATTTTATTTCACTGAGCAACTGAAGACTCACCTAACAATATTGTCTGTTTCCTGTAAGAAGCTGTTCCCTGGTTAATATAATTACAGAACGTTGTACTCAGGTGAATTTTGACGTTGATTGTTATTATAGTTATTACCCTACTTGGTCAAAAAGTGGAAAACCGTGTGCAAATGCGACAAAAATCGCGCAAGGGTTCTGTCTTTTAGTAATTTGCAATTGTTGACGTGAATATGTGAATTCTTTTCACAAACGGAAAATCAATTTTAACACGAATAGAAGACTTGGAGACTTTGAAATATAAGAGTGTTACATCCTCTAATTTTCTCTTTAGGAAGCATAACATTCTCACATTATTGAATAACTCAACTTGTTCCATTACCAAATCTTATGAAATTCTCTTCGAATATAATTTATCATTATATTTCCTAATCGTGTCATCCTGATAATTTATGTTCTCTTGAATTAAAAAAATCTAAGCGACTAACAAGCGATGAAAATTCACATGACCATGATTATTTTATAATCTGGACAATATTTTCATTAATTGCAATTAAAGCTGTCGCATATTACCTGAAAGTGTTTTGATAGGGAACTCATAACCGGCAGGACGTCGGAAAGCATAAAGTGCAAGCCAGAAATTTGAAACTTTTGACAGCTCTCGACAATCCATCCGCGAGTGGGTCTCCGCGTTCAGCAGCCTCTCCTTCAAACATAACAATGAGAGCCCCAATTGTTCTTCTTACAGCGATGACTGCAGCATTGTGACTTAGCAATCTGACGTCTTTAGCGTCGACAAGTTTGATAGCAGGTTCGTTGAGAATTTTCTACATAGGTAGAAAATATAAGTCAAATCGTAATATGAACCAGTGTTATTTATTAGTTAAATAAACTTATCTACATTTTTAAAAGAGATTCAATGCATATTTTAGTCCTTTCCTATCCACTTGTATTTAAAGGGTCCATCAAGGAAATTGTTAACATTTCTTTAAGACTGAGTCCGCTATAGACATTTCCCGCTTTGATAAAAAAAACACAGAAAAACAGATAGAAAGGTTTGAACCTTACTGGACAATGGGCAATGAATACAAAAGTTATTCATATTTCTAAGAATAATGAAAATCAGTTTAAACCGTGATACCTGCTTTCGTGTTAATTGACATCCTTTCGTCACGTGTGAAGAGTACATACTCCATTCTCTATACTGTTGGCTTATGTTTTCTTATTACTATATTCTTGTTTTTGTGAAAATGTTTTTATCGTCCTGCAAGAAAAGCAAAGTCACTCCTCTCATCGGTGTATCAATGAAGTTCAAATGCACCATGGAACAATACGTCAGCTAATGTATATAGAACAATATACGATGTTGTAAAGCCGGTTGCACATTGGGTGCGAAACGACATCACGACACGACATTTACGCAATTTCTACTGTGTAGTGACTTAGATTTACCTCATATCTCATATCATATCATATCTCATATCAACCTCATATCATTAATTATCATCACCATCATTCATTCTCATTCTTAACCTTACCTCTTTTACACTGGGATTTCTGTCCAGACGTTCTCCGACGGTAACTCTGCGTTTGCTGCCACTGTCTTGGCTCTGGTTCCGGTTCTTGCCCTAATTAACCCTCTGAGAAGAGAGTGCCCATATATAATGAAATGATACTGGGTGGAGTGGGACCTTTCTCTTCGGCTCCTAAGGTAAGACTGAGAGCGAGAGCTCTCTTGTATTTCCCGCGAGTGCACAGCTGATTTACGGGTCCTGCACTCCGGACTATTCCACATCCTGAAAAGGGGGAATCCGCCCAGATTTGGTGCAAGGACAATTCAGAGGCCTTAAGTAAATCCCCGGTGCCCCAATCGACGATTCCAATACTCTGGCGTCTGATTTCAGCTGATTACATATGCAACTAAATGGGACATACCACTTTCAAAAAGGGGGGTTTCAAATATAAGCTTCTTGAGCTAGCAATGAAGGAAGCTTGACTTCTGCTTGCCTAGACCCTCTTTCACAGCAGACGGTCTGCGATCAAGGATGCCATTGCCTCTCAGGAGGTGCTGTTTATTAATCCTACTTCACTTCCCCCCTTCCTATAAAAAGCCCTTGCCCTCTTCTAAGTTAACTCAAAATAACCAAAACATGGATTTAATTTACTCTTTACTGCTCCTTGCGTTTAGTTCATCTCCAATTTGTTTCAATTGGGATGGACTTCCCATACTGTCACTTTACTTTCACTAATGTTTTTTTTTTTCCATTAATCAAACATTCACAAGATTCTACTTCTTTGACTCGTCTCCTCGGGATCATTTTGCATCCACATATAACAAAGATTCATAAATCAAACATTCATTAGAGTCGACTTCTTTGACTCGTTTCCGTGGGATCATTTTGCATTCCCATATAACAAACCATGCAAGTCCTCGATTCCTGGACTGAATTACCAAGGGAGGATCAATCTGCTTCCTCAAAAATAGGCTCAAAAATATTCCCGGGCCACCGAAAACAACTAGACAAAACGAATCTTTGCCTTGTGAACATCTTTTCTGGTATACGAATATAATAATAAATCATAAATCCCACTTGGATATTTACGGAAATAAAGATGCGGTGGACCCCAACTGGGCTTTAATCTTAAAAGTAGCTAGCGACCAAACAGCTTCCTAGCGTTCTTCACGGTGCGTGAAGCAACTACAGTTGCGGGCTCGCGCCTAGCCTCGGCAACAATGGAGACGACATCCGCGATATAGGCAGGGGTACTAATGTCCCCCTTCTTGCCATATGGCTTCATGTACGGTGCGTCCGTCTCCACCAGCAACCTATCAGAGGGAAACTGACGTAGACCGGCGAGTTGCTCCCCCTCAAAGTCGGTGACATTTCCCGAAAAGGAAAAATATGTACATGGGAATCTATAAAGCCAGCTGTCAACTTCTCAAGATGTGGTCGTGCAACAATGCAGCTGGACTCTCTGGGGAGAACGACAATGTCGTCTCAGACAGTCCCTGGCCTCTCGGTTAACTTGCTCCCCCAAATACAAGTGCCATCGGTGGTGATGAAATACAATATTTAACTCCACAAACATGTAGCCCTGGTTGATAATTTCTTCCTGAAATTTTCCTCCATTATCTTAAGACGAAATAATACGGAGGAGCAACCGAAGAAACTAAAGCAGAATTTATAAACTTGAAGAAACATTTGACAAACAACTCTGCCACCAGGCAGCTCTTGGGCGAATGGCTAGGCCGCTAGGGTGTGTCTGTTCCCTGCTTTGCACAAACTACACTGCCAATGCAGCATGATCCTAATTTGTATATAATTAGCATAAACCAGTTCAGAAACCATGGATAAAAGGTCTGTCCCGGTTGAAAGGAAACAAGAATGTCTCTATCATTCTCCTTGACATTGAAGACATTTATAACCATCATTTAAAAGAATTAGATAAATGTATCTGCAGTTTTGCTATAAACACAAAAGGCCTTCTGGGCTGAATAAAATAAGGAATGTTTATCAATGGGCCCTGAAACAAAGTGGGAAAGACCCCATTCACATCCTCAATCTTAGCTCTCTCTCAGGATTAACTTTAACTCTTATCCATTCTCAAGCCCCTTTCACACTGAAAATCTAAGCCTTCTATTTTTCTAGAAGTTTTTGTTCTACCTCTTTCACTCTCTCTCTCTCTCTCCTCCGATGGCACTTTTAATCATCACTATCTGCGTCATCTAGCTAAATCTACACCAATAATGTCTGGTAGCTACCCATGGTAAATACAATGGTAATCTTGCCCTCAGGTCTTACCCTGACCGGCACAATTGATAGGACCATCTTACTGTCTGCCCCTATAATGTTACTACTAGCTTCTTTTATCCACAAGACAGATGAATGGTTGCGGACCTTCATCCAACTTTTGAAATGTTTGACTTATGCTCAAATTAAAGCTATTTTTTGTCTTCTAAAAGACTAAACGCATTGATACCAACCATTCTGGAACATGCATTGAAGACTCTAATTACAACTGAATTGCTAAAGCCCCGGTCACATAGGACCCCGGAAGCAACACGATTCACCCCGACTCGTTGTTCCGAGGCAGTTAACTGTGAATTAACAAAGAGTCTGGGTGAATCGTGTTGCTTCCGGGGTCATATGTGACCGGGGCTTTAGAGTGAGATATTCTTGCCATGATTGCTCTTACTTCATCTATTCCATTATGCACATTTTAATTTTGACCTCATCCATATACTGTAACTGTTGGCATCTCTGTAAATATGAATTTATGTGAAACCACTCGCTACTGTCCTCATCGATCAGATATGAATAGGACAGTTTACTAAAAGTTCTAATTTGTGAAGGTTTTTCGTGCCAATAAACATAGTGATGTCCTATTCCTTATATACATTACTAATAATGGAACTACAATACTTGGAATCCAGTTTGCATAGATTTCTTGTTGCCATGTTAGGCCTATCCTGTGCAAGTTTTCAGGGTGTCAAGATCAACTTTTGTGTATAGTGTATGCATAAAATTTGCATGCATGTATTTTTTTACCTCAGTTGAATATCTTGTGACCACGAAAATTTGTTTGACTCAAGAAAGATTTGGAATTAAAGAGCTAGATCACTTAGTGTTTCATAACATTATGATTTGTGCCAAGAAGTGGCATCAACTAATGCAATTATTTGACTTAGACAAGATTGACTAATGCTAAGTTGACTGTATGGTACAGTATTTGTAAACCCGCATATAAGAAAAAAATTAAATTGCTTCCAACACGCATTGCATTTGATGAAGCAATGTGTGATACTCGTGATTGGATTATTCAACCTTTTGTATTGAATTATTATGCATTCATTACATTTCATACAAATAAAAGTTTATCACATGTAATTATTATTGTTTTTGCTTTGTTCTGTCAATAAGTTGCCAATAAGAATTTTGAGAGATGGGGAGATAGAGAGAGGGGAAGAGAGAAAAAAGGTGGGTGACCTTTGGAGTTTAGGATGATTGGGAAGGAATCGCGCCTGAGGCAAGATCTTGCAGAGGATAAGGAAGGATTGTAAATAAGAGAATTTGGAGAGGGAGAGGATAGGATGGTGTTGGTGAAATTATACCTGAGAGAGAGAGAAGATGGATGAGGGAGTGAACTTGAAACTTTGAGCGATGCTTCACCAAGTTGAGAAAGACTTTAAGAACGACTGGTACCACTTCTTGTGCATGATAACATCAATCATCATGCACAAGAATGTATATCAGTTATTCTTATTTAGGTGAAACACCGCCCTGGGAGAGATGGGACAGTGCTGAAGAAATATACCTTAGAGAGAAATAGAGGGGATGGAGACAGGGACAGAGAGGGGGTGTGAGAGTGAGCTCAGAAAAATATACCTGACAATGAAAGAGAGGAGGAAGAGACAGAGGGAGATAGAGAAAGAGAGAGGGGGGAGGGATGGATTGTGAGAGTGAGCTCAGAAAAATATACCTGACAATGAAAGAGAGGAGGTAGAGACAGAGGGAGATAGAGAAAGAGAGAGGGGGGGTGTGAGAGTGAGCTCAGAAAAATATACCTGACAATGAAAGAGAGGAGGTAGAGACAGAGGGAGATAGAGAAAGAGAGAGCGGGAGGGATGGATTGTGAGAGTGAGCTCAGAAAAATATACCTGACAATGAAACAGAGGAGGTAGAGACAGAGGGAGATAGAGAAAGAGAGGGAGGGGGAGGGGTGGATTGTGAGAGTGAGCTCAGAACTTGGAACGGTGCTGAGGAAATATACCTGAGAGAGAGAGAGAGAGAGAGAGAGAGAGAGAGAGAGAGAGAGAGAGATAGATAGATATATAGATAGAGAGAGAGAGAGGGGGGACGATAGAGAGATTGGGTGGGAGTACGCTCAGAAATCTGAGAGAGAAAGGGAAGGGGAAAGAGTGAGTGAGCTGTTAAATTTGGGACTTTAGGAACAACGACTGGTACCACTTTCGGCGCTGAATACGTGTAATATCATGAATTATTTATCATGCAATGAAACAGATTTCAGTTGTTCTTAATGAATGTCATAATGTCTTTCTTATCTTGGTGAAACACTGCTCTGGGAGAGAGCGAGAGGGGGATTGTGAAAGTGAGCTCGGAACTTTGGGAGGGTGTTGGAAAATGATACCTGAGATGCAGACAGGTTGAGGGTGAAAGAGAGAGGGGGGGGGGGGGGGGGGGGGGGGGGG
>BQKZ01004146.1:14615-32441 GCA_036244855.1 Temnopleurus reevesii
CCCCCACCCCCTCATTTACGGGTTAAGACAGAATGAACTTTGGAAGAAGGGCCATGGCCTAGGGAACACAAATCTTTGTTTTTATTTTCGGTAGGGGAATCCCCGGAATTTCCCTAATTGACGCGCATGCGCTCTTTATTCTGCCGGTGTTTTTGATGACATTGCAACGCATCAGAGGTCGAGGAATTTCTTCTTGGATTTAAAAACATCGTCAATTTGCTGGCTGAGGGTGAGTATCAGCCCTCTTATCTAGATTATCAGCAGAAGAGAAGTGTAATAAAATGTAACGAAAAAGTGCAATTACGGTCTCTAAAGCTAAAGTAAGATCATATTCGTTGCCTCAACCCGGGTTCGTTCTCTACCCGGATTGAGGCTTTGGCCTTTGTACTGCCGGGGCTGGGGGATCTGTCGGGCGCGACCCGGCCAGTGGCATTGTGGTAGTAGCGTGAAGCTTGAAGGCCGTGCTGTGCTCGAGCTTGTGCACAAGTTGTATTGCATGTAAATGAGCTCATTGTTGAAATTATAGAGTGAAGGATAATGACATTGTTCTTCTTCTTCCTCTTCCAAATATGAGTACATTCCTCTGGAAAGAGTAATATCATACTTTGTGCGGTACTGTGAACTATGTGTCGTGTATCAAGCTCAAAATAAGACCTTATTTATACAAAAGTTTGTGCTGAAAGTGATCCTTCTGCGAGTAAAAACAGACTCCTCCTTATGCAGCGTCAACCCTAAAAGGCGTCTTCAGAGTACTTCAACTTCAAGCGAAGACGATGATGTGACATTGGCAGGGAGATCGTTCCACAGGCAGATGACACTGGGAAAGAAGGAGTGTTGAAAGCTGTTGTTTTGACATGTATGACAATTACTGTAATCTTAAAGTAACTGAGCTACTAACGCCCATGCCGAAGTTTATACAAAGACAAAGTTGCAATTGATCACAAGTTGCACTTGCACTTAAGTTAATTAACATGGGTCAATCAAATCCACTGTTTCACATGTGTCTCATCCAAATTTTAAGTGCAGATCGTCTGTGAATGAATGAAAATCTGTATTTCATTTTGCAACTAATTTTGAAGTTAAAATGCGATCAATTGCATCTTTGTAACACCATCTCTGATATCCACTTCAAAAAGTTGATTTGTTGGCTCTCGAATAACGTTACTTAGTTAACTACGTATAATTCTTAACATTTCTAAGAATATGTGAAAAATTGACCCAACAATACTGAAAGGGAATGAAGTTGGTGTTAATCAACTTGTACAGACAGATTCGGAACTGGTTCATACTGGGCGGCTCATTTGATTTTACAAGAAGGATTTTGCTTTAGGGTTCTTAAATGTAATGAAATAAACATCTATTGTCACAAAGGAATAAATGTTTTAGCCAAAGGTTTAGAGATGTGTCAATTTTTGTTTTACCAGATACATGATCAAGAGGATCACAAGCATACATTTACACCTCTTTTGAGATGATTTTGAATTGTTAGCAAATAACTTAAACATGTTTTCCCCTTCTTCTTGTCACTAGTGTATACTTTCAGATGGGTCTGTAGACAGATTTGGGGCTTATCCTGACAATAATTTATAACAACTGATGCCAAGATGAATTACTCGGCTTATATACCAGACTACTCGCTGTTTGTGGAGTATGCCAACACATACGCCCAACTGCCGTTGTTTCCTGTGTTTGACATCGCGCATTACATCATGATGATTCTTGCACTGAGGAATGATGCAGGAGATGGTAAGTAAAGACTCGCTTCTTCTTGATCTCTCGCTCCATCTCTTTCCTTTTTATTAGTTTCCCTTATTCCTTGTTTCCCCACTTATTCTCTCTTTCTCTCTCACCCTTTGACATAGCGCATTACATCATGATGATTCCCCATCTCTTCTTTCACTCTCTTTCTCTCCATGTTCCCATGACTCCTAGATCAAATCCCATATTTGAAATGGTTGCAGTTTTGCTGTAATAAGAACTACAAAGGAAATAATAAATAACCATGACAAGTACTTCAGTTTATGTTAATATTTCAAGACAATACCATTCTTTCTTTGTCCCCATCATCATTACTATTATCATCATCATCATAGTCATTGTCATGATCATCATAATCAACAACATCATCATCGCCATCATCATCTTCTTGAAAATGTAACCTCCAGTGCTAACCTTACCTCCAATTAAAATTTCTTGGGATATTTTGGAGGTACAGTTTTAGAAGTACAGTTGAACCTTGTTTTTACAAGGTCTTCGTGACCAGCAAGTGAAATCTATAATCACAATACAAAACAACGAATTCAGACCCTAAAAATTACCTTGTTATAATGGGATCTCACTATTTATATCAGTATGCTTTATAAAAAAAAATATTGGACTATACGAAGTGCCGAGTGTGCATTTTATTTTCATACTGTCTTTTCTAATCGTTGCTAATATCTTCTTTTATCCAATTATCCTGCAGGATTTGCTTCATTATCAGAGAACAATCCGCTAGCTTGCTGGTTCTGCAGCATGCTATCCTGTTTTGCTGGTTACATACTGAGCAATGCCCTACTAGGACAATCTCTCCTTGCTCCATTTGCTTATCATCTCAAGATTTGCATTGCCACAGTCATTTGGTGAGGATGTTTCTCCTTTTTCCCATCCCCCCTCATTTTCTCAGGAATACTGTTGTGTACACTTTGGATCCCTTCAGTATTTTTCTTTTCATAGATAAATGTATATTGATCAGGATGGATTATTTCATTGAGGGCACTTTTTAGTCTGTTTGCCTATGCTTTAGAGCATATTTTGACATAAATTAAGTAAAGTGCTGTGGTACAGCTCTATAAATTACAATTTCAATACCAATAATATTAATTTCTTCATTTTTGAGAAAATTTGTTCTCTTTAATTGGTTTTACTTTAAAGTAGATAGTACTTTGTTTCTGGATTATTGACAATTCAGCCTGTTGAATTAGAATAAAAAAATAGGTATTTCAAAATTTCCCAAAAGCATACATATTTTTTTTTAGAAGCTAGAATAATATCTAAAATAGTATAGTTAACTAACTTAGCAATTATCTGTTCAATGTATGTCCTTACATACAGGTAATTCTGCCTGAGTTGAATCTCTTAGGATCACAAAAATCTGTTAGTTCAACTGAGACAGAGCTGACTGTATTACTAACATGCTGTTGTTGCCTTTATTGTGTTTAGGTACTTGATATTCTACTGCCCTGCTGATCTATTCTTCAAGTTGGTAACAAGCTTCCCAGGGAAGCTCGTAGTAGGACCAATGAAGGAGGCTGTGAGGGCTCGTAAGGTTGGTCTAGGGGTGCTGCAAGCTGCACAGGTCTATCCACAAGGATTCTTCATAATGGTTATCGTGGGAACGGTCAGAGGTAGGTTAATCGGCATGAAGGGATTTGTTGATTAGTTGATACAAGTTCTAGTCGTCTGAAAGAAATGGTTTCGAATTTGCTTGGAAAGGATCGTATTCAATACAGGAACAACTGTTTAGAGGGAGATTTGATATGAATGAATTTATAAGCTACTTGTTTTGTATGTACCAACATGAAACTTGCAATATAGGACAACAAGGATGTTTGTTTGAAGAAAGACAACAAGTTTTGTGGAAGGACCAAATAAAAGTATGTATATTGTAGCCACCCCCTAGATGTCTCTAGCAATTTATTAATTTGAAGCCGCTTTATGAAACCCTGCCAATATCCTTTCTGTCATGTTCTGAACCTCTTTATCATTTTTTGTAAAAAACAACAGTCTTATTCCCCTGTCTTTAGGATGTGGAAGTTCCTTTATTAGGATCTTTCTGCAGATCTTTGTTATTATTTCTTTGTAAATTCATGTTATTTTTCATGTCTCTTTAGGTTCTGGGAGCGCCTTTATGAGATTCTTTGAGAGAGTGCTGAGAGGAGCCTGGAATCCAACTCAGAATGAACTACTCAACCCATCATTGTAAGTTGAGCTTCATTTCATTATTATTATTATCATTATTATTATGAAACCTTTTAGAACAAACCTCATACAGCTGGAGTATTTTGTTGAATGTAACTCTCACAAATTGTGAACTCTTAATCTTTGACACAACTAAAAAAAAAAAAAATCTTGTAGGGTCATCGCAAGTGAAGACTTCATCATTCGCGAGCATTGCAAATGTGGACTCTGTGTGAAGTTCTGAAAATAGTTAAATGCTCATGAACATTTCTGGATTGACAGTACATGTTTCACTTTAGTAAAAGTAGCCACAATCTTACAGAAGTTAATGCAGACATTTTTAATACTGCCTTCATATTTCAGCGGTTTAAGATTTAATTTGATGTCATTGTTGAATGCAGATTTTTTTTTCTTCAGTTGCATGCAGAGATGCATAAATGAATTTTTTTGTATTTGTATTAAAAAAAAAAAGATTTCACAAGTTCCATGAATATTTTGTTCCAAGGCAATGATTTTTATTTTATTATGATAGTTATTATGATAATTATTCTGAAAGCGAAAGGTGTACATTTTAACATCATCAGCATTCTGAACTAAGCACTACATCCCAATGCACACCCATAGGTGATGGTGATTAAGTTCTGAATATGTTTCACCTCTTCCCATCTCTCTAGCTCTCACCCGCTCTCATCTCTCATCCAGGCTCCTCTCTTGTCTCATTTTCATCTATTTTTCATGCTTTTTTTTCTTCTACTCCTCTTACCAATGTTTTCAGATTCAGATTCAGATATTTTTTATTTTTCACTCAAGTCATAACAATTACAATTTAACAAAAACTTACTTGTCACCATCACAATCGATATTGTTTCAGTGAATAATGATAATAATAATAATACTCAACATTTATATAGTGCTTAATACGAAGTGCTCTGTGCATTATTACCCGGCTATAGGATGGCTACCATTCGGCGCTCACTGCATTCAAGGAATTTCTTCCTACCTGTACCCATTCACCTCACCTGGGTTGAGTGCAGCACGATGTGGATGAATTTCTTGCTGAAGGAAATTCATGCCATGGGTAGGATTCGAACCCACGACCCTCGCGTTGTGAGGCGAGGTGAAGGTAGACTACATTGCAACACATGCTCTTGAGCTGATGCTGAATTGTATCCCCTTCATTTTCCATCTCCTTCATATCATTCTCATCCATTTTTATATTATCCAAGATTGTCCCACAGCACCACCATGGCCACCATTTTCATCAGTATCCTCCTCACATTGGAGAACCTTGACTACATCCCGATTCATGCCCCTAAGCTGATGTTGATCCTTTTCTTCTATCTTCCAAATTTCTTATTATTAAACTGTCATTTTTGTGCTGTTTTTCTCCACCTCTTACAGCACCACCAAGGCCACCATACTGATCAGCATCATCCTTACACATCATCCCAATATACACCCCAGAGCTGATGCTGAATATGATGTGCACTCCCATTCTTTTTCATCTCTCCTATATCTCTCTCTCTGTCACCCTCTCTTAACTCTCACTCATATCTCTCTCTCTCTCATCTCGTTTTCATCCTTTTTCCCCATCTCAACCGCTTATAGCACCACCAAGGCTACCATTATCATCAGCATCATCCTCACATTAGAGAACCTTGACTACATCCCTATACACGCCCCAGAGCTGATGTTGATGATCACAACTTTCCTCATCAGCTGATGTTGAAATGTGCACTCCCATATTATTCCATCATTCCTATATCTCACTCTCTGTCGCCCTCTCTAATCTCTTACTCGGATCTCCCTCTGATCTTGTTTTCATTTATTTCCCATTTTTTCTTTCTCCACCTTTTACAGCACCACTAAGGCCACCATACTGATCAATATTCTCCTCACATTCGATAACTACATTCCTATTCACACCCCAGCTATCAATCTTCTTCTCTTTTCCAAATTTCTTATTCTTATTTACCTGTCATTCTTGTGCTGTTTCTTCTCATTTAGCACCACCAAGGCCACCATTCTCATCAGCATCATCCTCACTTTAGAAAACCTCGACTACAGTACATCCCGTTACATGCCTCAGAGCTGATGATCTTCTATTTCTCTCTCTCTTTTATCTCATTCTTATCCAATTTTATGTTCTCCTACAGCACCACCAAAGCCCCCATTAGTATTCTCATCATGTTAGAGAAGTAGGATTACATAGAGATTCCTGCCCCTGAGCTGATGTTGAATTGTATGCTCCCTTCTCTTCCATTCCTCCCATCTATCTGTTCCTCTCATCTAGTTCTTAAACATTTTTATATTATCCTTGTCCTACAGCACCACCAAAGTCACCATACTCATCAGCATCCTCCTCACATTGGGAAACCCTAGACTACATCCCGATTCACGCCCCAGAGCTGATCCAGATATTAATCTTCTTCTTCTCTCTTCCAAATATCTTATTCTTATTTAAATGTCATTCTGGTACTGTTTTTCTTCTCATTTAGCACCACCAAGGCTACCATACTAATCAGCATCCTCCTCACTTTATATACCGTGGACTGCATCCCGATACACGCCCCAGAGCTGATGCTGAATGTGATGTGCACTCCCATTCTTTTTCATCTCTCCTCTATCTCTCTCTCTCCTCTATCTCTCTCTCTCTGTCACCCTCTCTTATCTCTCACTCGGATCTCTCTCTGATCTCGTTTTCATCCATTCCTTATTTTTTTCTTTCTCCACCTCTAACAGTACACCAAGGCCACCATTCTCATCAGCATCCTCCTCGCTTTAGAGAACCTTGACTACATCCCGATTCACGCCCCAGAGCTGATGCTGATATTGATCTTCTTCTTGCTTCCAAATCTCTTATTCTTATTTAACGGTCATTCTTGTGATATTTTTCTTCTCCTTTAGCACCACCAAGGCCACCATTCTCATCAGCATCATCCTCACTTTAGAGAACTTGGACTACATCCTGATACACGTCCCAGAGCTGATGCTGATGATCACGACCTTGGAATGTGCACTCCCATTCTCTTTGATCCTTCCTATATCTCACTCTCTGTTGCCCTCTCTAATCTCTCTCTCTCTTTCTCATCTTGTTTTCATCCATTTCTCATTTTTTCTTTCTCCACCGCTTACAGCACCACCAAGGCCACCATACTAATCAGCATCCTCCTCGCTTTAGAGAACCTTGACTACATCCCGATACACGCCCCAGAACTGATGCTGATGATCACAACTTTCCTCGTTGGCTGATGTTGAAATGTGCTCTCCCATTCTCTTTCATCAGTCCTATATCTCGCTCTCTGTCACCCTCTCAAATCTCTCACTCGTATCTCTCTCTCTCTGATCTCGTTTTCATTCATTTCTTATCTATTCTTTCTCCACCTCTTACAGCACCACTAAGGCCACCATTCTCATCAGCATCCTCCTCACATTAGAGAACCTAGACTACATCCCGATACACGCCCCAGAGCTGATGCTGATGATCACCACCTTCCTCGTCTGATTTAAGATGTCTTATTCTTATTTATCTCTCATTATTGTGCTCTTTCTCTTCTCATTTAGCACCACCAAGGCCACCATTCTCATCAGCATCATCCTCACATTGGAGAACCTGGACTACATCCCGATTCACACCCCAGAGCTGATGCCGATATTAATCTTCTTCTCTCTTCAAAATTTCTTATTCTTATTTAACTGTCATTCTTATTGTTTCTTTCTTTACCTCTTACAGCACCACCAAGGCCACCATATTCATCAGCATCCTCCTCACATTAGAGAACCTTGACTACATCCCGTTACACGCCCCAGAGCTGATGTTGATGATCACGACCTTCCTGGTCGCCTTCAAGATGTCTTCCATCATCTTCAACGTGAGCGACCCGCTCAGACCCATCGAGAACACCTGTAGATCTTTACTCTTTGGCAAGTGGTTTAAGGCCTCCAAGGAGAATGGGGAATCAGAGAAGGAGAAGACAAAAGAAGAATCGAAAAAGGAGAAGCAGAAAGAGGATCGTAAACCGAAGAAAGAGTGACAGCATGGACAGGGTGCCCAAGAGTATTTCCACAAAAAAAAATTTAATTTATTTTCGATGACATTACAAACAACTTGACTATTGTGAGCCAGATTCTAGAAAAAATGTTTCCTTAATGATTTTTAAGAATTAATATCATACTTAGAACTACATGATACCATATACAGTATAAACCATTCACTTTGCAATAAAGGTACCGGTAATATTTGTTGAAAAGGAAACTGGTATCCAGTTTGAGTTGATTCAGAAAGATATTGTTGTAAGATATTTGGCTTCCAATAGTTTGCGTTGTTATTAATGTCATTAGAGAGTTTGAAATATCTTGATGAAGCACTCCCCTTATCAACAGATGCTTCTAATCGATTGCTGTGGAGTTTACTGTGTTTGTTTCAGTAATGATGACATTGTAATAGCTATCAATGCAACAGGGTACAGATTTGGTGAAGTTTGACGTTAATGTGTGCATTATCCTACATGAAGTACTTGCATATGTGCATAGTTGTAGTACGGTCATACGTGCATGATATCTTAGGGTACTGGTTGTAAACAACTCAAGATTTTCCAAGCACAAGACTTTATTCCAATATTAGTGAATCCTAATAACATGGATAATAATTCAGGGTACTTTTTTGCGACAGGTTCCACAAGAATAATGTGCTCGAGGTGCAGTGGAGGAGAATTCATACAAAGTGAAAAATTGATAGGGGGAAATATATGGTGTAGATACTATTTAAAAACACCTGTGAAGGGATGGGCTTTGAGTGCCTATTTGAAACATTCTACGCTCTGGATATCGCAACGTGTAGTGGTAGTTGATTACATAGATAAGGTGCAGCATGTGCAAAAGACTGATCCCTCGTGATTACTTTGTTCTAGGAACCGTGTCATAAAATGGAAGTTGGCTCCAAAGATTTATATATTTTTTCACTACAACATGTAGCCTGGTGTAGTTCAAAATCACCATTCACGTTGATCTTTAGGTGAACAGTAGCTAATGAGTGGAACATGTCTGTAATTTTCATGACATTTAGCAGTGACAAGTAACAATTTGAAAGTGTTTTTGGCCTGAAGTGAACAGTAGGTTTACAGTGCAGTGAGTAATACAGATCTAGAAACATTCCCGTGAGTGATTTGAAAAATATGGATATGGATGATGTTAACAGTAGAGGGAATTAGATTGAATGAATTTATTTCTATTTCTCTGCAGTGGAATATAGTCTCAGGTGTGTCAATATACTTACATAGTGCAGTGTGTGGTCATATCGATAGGATTTGTCAACTCCAGTGAACTGTTTGTTTCCATCTATTTTGATGAGCACAGATTTACAACCATCCATCAACAATTTACATAATGCTGCTGCTGTCATACAAATCAAGCCCGCAACTACACTGTATCATCGGCTCTCGGTGGTCTAGTGGTAAGACACCTATCTAGTAGCAAGGAGATTGTGGGGTCGATTATTACCCTGTTTATTTTTCACAGCATCTCGATAAAACACTGTCAATCAGTGTTTATTCATGTTAAGATAGAGCAAGAGTCATCTAGATTAATTTACATTCATCTTTAAAAAAATCATTGTAACTTGAGATCTTTATAATTTATGCTGCTAAAGGTATCTTAAAAAATATGTGATCAACACAAAAATCCAAATATTGCAAGAATAGATCAATACACAGGAACTATAAGCAAATTAACCCAAAGTAAACAGTTAAGAAAAATTTGCCTATAAAAAGAGAGTAATTTATTTAAAAATATTGCCGAGCTCATATTTTCCCTCTGTTTTTTTTTGTCAAAGGAGACATTGTGTTATTTGTTATCATTTTCATAGGTACTTTTTTGCTCGACAACTATATATTTTATCTTGAGGATACTGAAATAGTCATATGTAAAATGTGTACTGTTATATGATGAAATCAAGATAATGAGGTGCTATGTTTAAATGTATTCATTTAATATAAATTTTACGTTTTATAGTCCATGTTGCCAAAATGGTTGCAGGAATGTTGCAATCAAGTTCAGAAAAGCAATTGGAAAAAAAGTGTTTGGTTTTTGCTCAGAATTCCTTTTTTAAAGAGATGAGGGCACAAGAATTAATGTTATTGACATAAATAAATGTGCTAAATCTTGTAATTGATTGCAGTTTTGATGCAACATGGCTTTAGTCTTAGTGTATTTATAGAACTCTGTTTCTACTCATCATCAGAACATTTAAGGAATTACGATTCTATTCAACAGTAGGACTGCAATCTTCGTAAAATCTGATCATTCTGATACAACTAAAACATCAACTCAAACATCAACTCACTGTTAAATTCGTTTGCTAAATATTGGTAGATTTGCATATGTAGATTATCATCAGATAAACTAATGATATAGATATTTTGTTAACCATGGTAGTACTATTAATTTGCCAAGAGTTAGACAGGTTGCCATCTCTTGCTCAGTTCACTAGTTATTCTTAACTTCATAAACAGTATATTATTGACAGTGCAATAGTTTAATCCTAATTGTATGCATTTAATACAAGTAGAAGCTTACATATTGCTCATTGCAAGGCCCTCTGCTCCCCCCCCCCTTCTATGGAAAACTATTTGTGCTAATATCTGCAGGCAGGTCAGAATTTTTTGCATACCTGTCACCACTATAAAGCTTGGGACAATGGGATAACAGAGGGATCACCGGATCATATCTGTTTTACTGAGCCTTTATAATGGTATACAGTAGTAAAGAACTCCTAATTGCTCTGTATCACCACCTTTGCTCCCTCTCAACCATTAGGAATTTTGAGGAAAATGTGAATTTTTGACAATTTTGAGAGAATTTTGCAATTATTTGGATACAATTCTCTGATATTTTCTACTATGCATCACTCAGGAAACGTGGTTTGTTCCCATATTCTTTTTTCTTTTTCTATCATTTTTTTTAGCAAAATCATCCCTTCTTTCCAGATTAAGAGATCTAGATATTGAATAATAACTTCAAAATACATTTGTATCTTGTTTATGCCATTGTAGTTTTCAAATTTGATGAAGTCTAAGTTTACTTTTGGACAGTTGCACTGTTACTTGAGAGACCATGCTGCATTGTATTATCAAACTATCACAGCACTACATCATTAAAATTATTTTTAATAATATTTACACTTCACTTTTAGTAGAACAGTGTTGTTTATGTAAGTATAATCATCGATTGATATATTGCAGGTGAACTTGCTGCCTAATTTATCAACCATTTATTTTCGAGTCTAATAGAATTGAATGTCATTATAAAGAGCACTGACATAAAAACCTTTGTTTCAACAAGATGATTTTCCAGGGTTGTGTGTTCATACAGCTAATCATAGATCTGTGTGCGACTCTACTAACTACTGGTGACCCTTTCCTGCTCCCAATGATATCTCCTGTCACTGAATTGCACGTGAGTAGGGGTCACCAGTCATTCCTAGAATCATGTGTGGATCTGTGAACAGCTTTATGAAACACTATGGTCTTATCCACTTGTATTTTGGCCCTGTTATAACAAGGTTTTGTTCAAAAGAATGAATAATGATATTCCACTGTAATGTATAAGTCATTGCAATAACTAAAAAAATGTCACTCCCTTATTGGTCTTAGCTTCTTATTTAAATGACACTGGTAGGGTGGTGGATGTATTTATTCATGGAATGTTTATACACATTGTCACTAATCTATATGAAAGACTGGGGACTGCTTTGAAATACTTTGGTGAGCAAAATTTAGAAACACAAACTGTTTTTCTTTCTCCATGAACACAGAAAAACTTTGAACCTTTTAATGGCTCATTTACTAAACCATTCTGTCGCATTTTCAAAGCAAAATTTTTAGCACTAGTTCCCAATCAACATTATGTTTTCACGGCATTATTATTAGGGTTATTCAATATATATTTAAAGAACAATGAATAATTTTGTGTAACTTGTATTTTGTACTTTTTTAGATGATCTTCCAGAGATTTCCAATAAAAACCTTTTTGAGGTCATGAAAGCTCTATTTTCTCTGAGGTCCACTTTGGTTAGATCGTCTACGATTTAATAATCCTAACTAGCCAATGCAGTCCTAACCTTCCGCATTACATCCACCTTTTCCTGAGATGACATAGTTTTGACAAGGGAATGTCGCGGCTTGATACCCGTCTTACCGTCGTGATGAGCCCTCTCCACCTTCACATCCATCTCAAATTTAGCCTTCACATGCTCTACAACCTTCTTAATGCAGTCCTCTTGATCATCTACGTCCTCAGAGAGCTCCTCCTCTAATCGAACAAAACGAATGTTGTTGCGCCGCACATACCTTTCCGTTTTATTTGCCTCATTCTGCTGGTTGTTCACCTTTATTTCCAGTTGATAGTACTGCTTATCTAAGGTTGTCAACCTGGTCTCTAATACCTTGTTTTTTGCCTCAAGGCCGTCAATGTGACGTCCCTCAAAGACAAGGGAATCTTTAACCTTTTTGAGGGTGTCTAACATGGTCTTCATGGCCTTGCCCATTGCACGTTTATGAAATCAGTACCCTAGTCACTCAGTATCTCTTCAGAGACTCCTACTCTACTGAAAATCTTAATAAGTTCATCGGCCACTCTCTTTGACTCAATTTAGGAGTGGGAGACTGCTTCTGGGTAACTTGTGGAGTGATCACAAAACAGCAGAATGAGCTTATTTCCTTTCTTTGAATGGGGCAAAGGCCTCTGCAATATCCATAGCTACCTTTCTGAATGGGGGATGTATTACAGGCACAGAAACTAGCTTAGCTTTCCCATTACCCGCCTGACCAGCACATTTTTGACAGGGGCCACATGTGCGACAATATTCAGCAACATCCCGAAAGATACCCGGCCAATAGAAATTTTTCATAAGACGTTGTTGTGTCTTTCCAACCCAAAATAACAATCTGTTGAGTGGTCATAGGCAACCTGTTGAAACATAACCACGTATAGCTCAGATATTCCTCTTGTCTGTTTTCCACTCCCTGATGCTGTGTTTTGGTAGACCATTTTCTCTTCAGGATTTCCTAGTCAATAAAGAAGTAACATGCCTATTGTTCCCCTCGTCTACCTCCATTTTGTCCATATAGACTTCAAAGAGACATCGTCTTGCTGGGATGCCATCATCTTGTCTCTGCCAAGATCTAAGCAACTCACACTCAGTTGTTGAGTATCAAGAGAGAGCGTAGCATAAGCCTCCCGGGCCTAGATCATGTTTGTTTCTAGTACATGAGAGATCTTTTGAATATCTTCAATAGTGACCTATTTGGGGATGCTCTCGTCTTAGATGTGGATGGCCTGTATCATCTGCTGTGTGCTGGCCAACCACCTTAAAACTCCAGCTGCGTCCGGCTTGTCTTTCCTCTTTGATCAGGAATAAGTTGGCCATTAGGGTACGACTTCATCATTTTTAGAACCCCAATGGTTATCATTCATCCCAGCAGTTAATGGAGCATCCCAACTCCAAGTATTCATTAACCTTGTAACTCCTCTACGAGATCTCGCCAGTAGCTGTCTACCCTCTTCTCTTGTCGTCTCATAGCATGGCCTACAGGCTTATAAAAGATACCTATGCCTAGGGATAATTGAGGAAAGCTTCGTCCGGACCTTTCTCTTGTTAAACGGAGTGCCCCATCCCCAGAGCAATCGTCCCAAGTAGACATGAAATGGTATTGTCTCAACCAATTCCCGGCACTACTAGAGCTGGCACTGACTTGTTCTCTGTCCCTAACAATAGGATCTCAATCAGAATGACCCTTTCATATGGAACACCCTGCTCCTCTAATTTAAGCCGGCTTGAGATCCTGCAGTTTAAGCGAAGGATGACGAAGGACGAAGTCTTTCATCACTGTTGTCACTTGTGAACCGTAATCGAGGATGGCTATACACGGTTGCCCTGAAACTCCTCGCAACTCACAGGACCAACTAGTTCGTGCGCAAAGTCCTTCCTTCCGTCCCTTCTGCTGGGCTTCTCTGTTCAAACACACCCACAGACTGATGATACTCTAGTATTGTACAAGTAGTGCATAGTCTACCAGAGACTCTATTTGATAAGGTAGCTTTCCAACATTTTCCCATTTGATATGTGGTGTAATAAGTTGTTCGCTTTCCTCATCCATTGTGATTCTGATTTGATGAAATCATACTTCTTTTCCCTCAAATTACACTGTAGTTGCCTTTTTTCAGTTTTATGTTCCTCAGTGTTTCCTCAAGGGAGTCCAAAGAATGATATTTTTTTTTTCATTTACTCTTCCATTTCTTTGTTTATCATGCTTCTGCCTCCATAAATTGACTCGATGTAGGGGGATTATGGGGTATATCCAGGCATTGACCCTGCCAGTGGGGGCAAATGGTATTTGGTGTCCTTTTGACAAGTATAAAAGAAGCAAATTTTTGCTCTACAGGTACACAATGCCCCCCAATACAGCGATAATATTTATTTTAAAATCATATTTTGATGATATAGTATCTTAGTAGTTGAGGGAATATCATCACATATGGGCTGGATCTGGGACACAGAAGACACTTGAATATGTCAACCTGTCTCTCAAGAGTCTTCTGCATCACTGCCTTCGTAAATCTGTATTACTCTTTCGATCAGACCTTTGCTCCTTGGATCATGTGAACTTCCCATTCAGGTACAGTGCATCCTAGGGATTTTCTCTTGAATATAGTAAGCGTTTCTTTTTCCTTCAATTTAGTTGTTCTTTTCAGAATTATTCTTCAATCAAGGATCCACTTGGGTACTTCTCACACAGCTGTAGACTACGCTACAGTGAGACTCACCTGAAGTATGCTTCACACTCGTCATTGTGTGATCATCAGTTTTAAATTCATTTGTTGTATTGTACTGGAAATCTGGATTTGTTGGTTTATTAATATCATAAAGCACCAAAAACTCCCTTGGTCTCAAAATGTCCAAAATGTCCAAAGGCTGAAGTGAATATGTTGCTGACTTGATGATTATGTTTCCCAATCTTTTTCATTCTAAAGCCCTTTGTGTGAATTACAGTTTACAGAATTCAGTATAATTTTTGTTGTGTTTCTCATGGATTTTAGAAGTGTGGCCTGGCATGTGACATACTCCCTTCAATATAGTTTGCATTGGCTTCTACTACTTCACCTGTCTTATTTTGTGAGGCTTCATACTTTCTGGCTCTCACTTTGGCCCATTTTCTTCTTGTCTCCTCGGCTGTTCACCCCATGTTAAAATGTGCGTTTAACTCGTCAGCAGTCCTCTCCCACTCTTCTGACTTCCTCTTCTCCAACTGAAATCTGAGGACAAGAAATTATTTTCCACTGTATTCCACTGAAAGTCTAGATTTGTTGTCTTATTCACATAATCTAGAACCACCAACTCTTCCGGTAATCTTCCGAAAGAACGACACAATATAAATATGAATAATAGTAAAACAAAGAAAACACAATTTTTTAATGAGAATATGTTTCGAAGTGGCCGCACTTCATCTTCAGCTTAAAGAATACTACAAGTTAGGGTTTTATAGCATTTGAGGTAATCAACAAATGTGAAAAATGTGATTTCATGGTATTCTGGTATCAAAATTGCTCTGAAAACTAAAGTAAATTCTTCACAGACTTTGCGAAGATTGGCCATCTTGATTCTTCTTGTCTGATATCATTAGTTGTCGTTATCATTCGATCGTACATGTAGGTTGGTCCAAAATGTGATTGTTGCTCTACCCAAGTAGTTGTTAAAACATTGTTAGTTGCATTTTCTCCATTGATTTCTACTAGAATTGATATCATTCCTCATTGCTCAAGTTTTTTTCTTCAAAAATTTGCAATTTAAAAAAAAAACTTCTTCAATTTTGCCTTCATTTTGTTTTCTGATGACATACGTTTATGTGTTGTTTTGATGTTTATGTTTGGCACATGTTTATTTGATCACTGCTAGAATAAGTGCTTCATTTCCTTCAAAATATTATTCTTGTGAGTTCGGGAAGAAAGAGAATGAATTGTAGGAAGGAGTGCAGCCACAGTGTAAAAATCTTTCATACCCGTTCGATTCTTAGAGGCCTCATACCTCCTGACTCTGACTTTAACGTCAGCCCATTTTCTTTGCTTCTGTTCGGGCGTTCCTTCTATGTTGAAATGGTTGTCAGCTCCAGAGCCGCACTCTCCCACATTCCAACTTACGCTTCTCTATTCGATATGAGGACAATAAATGATTCTTCCACTGTCATGGATTTGTTGTCTTATTCACATCATAAAGAACCACCAACTCTTCTGTTATTAAAGAATGCTCTGAAAACTAAAGTCAATGCTTCACAGACTTCGCGAAGGTCGGCCATCTTGATTGTTCTTATCTGATATCATTAGTTGATTTATCAGTTGATCATAGGTTGGCCCAAAACAAGACTGTTGCCCTGAAGTGCAATTGTTAAGACATTGTTAGTAGCATTCTCTCCATTTATTTCTATGAGAATAACTATTATTGTTCCTGGTTGCTCAAGATATATTCTCAATATCGTCCTGTGTAGCAGCTGTATTCAGAGTCTTTGACTTCCCTTCCATTTCACATGTAATTTTATTTATTCATAGGGCACGTATATATCCTAGGGCTTTGCTTCCTGAACTAAACATTTCTTTTTCCTTTGTTCTTGCTTCTCACAGTGTACTGGTATGGTAACTCCGCATGCCAGGGTCCGTGAGTCATACAGTAAGAATCATCAGTACAACCCCTCCCATGTATACAAACGATCAGCCTGATAACATATGAGTTTTCAGAAAATTCCACATTTCTTGGGTTGAAAATGCGATATTGTTGGATGAAACGTATCCAAGAGATCTGCCGGTTCGAAAATCTCTCTGACTTCAGTGGCATCTTACGAGGCAAACAATGAACTCTCCCCCACAGTCTATCACCATGCATCGCGTACCCCAGGATTATATCCATTTAGCCATAGTCCCTCAATGAAATTGCTGACATTGATGATCGTTGCTTCTTATTGCGCTGCTAGATAGTATCGCCCTTGCGTCTCGTAACTATGTGACATAAATGTTGCCACTTTGGCCACCTCTCGTGGAGGCGATTCCGCTCTAGTCTGTTGTCATAGACCCGCTCTAGTCTGTTGTCATAGACCCGCTCTAGTCTGTTGTCATAGACAGGATAGACACAAGTCAGGATTATTGACATACACAAATAAATAGATATGGAATGGGCAAGATAAGAACTTCTGCTTTGAAGTGATCTGGGAACTTTTAATTCAGTTGATTGGCATAATTTGCCAAACCTTTATAATTATAGACCATGTTTCATTGTGTTAGTTATTAGCTTAGTTTACTTTTATTTGAATCCTAATCTGGCCTCGTTCGACCCAATAGTCGTTGACAATCAGCCGGATAAAATATGAGTTTTCAGAAAATTCCACGTTTACCTCTCTTGGGTTGAAGATGTGATATCGTTGGATGAAACGTATCCAAGAGAGATGCAGAGTCGAAAATCTCTCTGACTTCAGCGGCATCTTACCAGGCAAACGATAAACTCTCCCCCACAGTCTATCACCATGCATCGCGTACCCCGGGATTATATCCATTTAGCCATAGTCCCTCAATGAAATTGCTGACGTTGATGTTCGTTGCCTCTTATTGGGCTGCCAGATAATACCGTCCTTGCGTCTCGTAACTACACGCAAAAAAAGAAAGAGCTAAAATTAGCACTTAAAGATTCATTTTTAGCACTTTTTAAGAGCTTGTATAGTGACTGCACTCGGAGTGCTGATTTAGCACTTGCACCCAAGCTACTTTGCTAGCACCAAAAGGTGCTGATTGTTGTGCACTTAAAGTGCTAACTTCAGCTCCCTTTTGGGTGCTATCAGATCAACCCTTATG
>BQKZ01004146.1:37372-47972 GCA_036244855.1 Temnopleurus reevesii
AGCAAGGCCAGGTGAAATATGTATTTTCTTGAGATATCTTTTAGCAAAGGTTTTAAACATTGAATTGAGTGATAAAAACTTTCCCATTTGTGTATAATCTGACTCAATTGAAATTTACACTGTCATATACCAAAGTTCTGGTGGCAGTCGTTGCCAATTATTGGTTTGTACAAGTGGGTTTGTTGAATGTAGGTCATCTCTTCGAGGAAGTGGTGCATTTCACGAGGATGTATTGTATTTCCTCCCATACTCCTCTAGCATTGAAACATTGCTCTGCAAGTACTTGCACACCATTGAAGGGATGTATTTCTCTATCAATGAAGTCACCATCATCAATCCTATTGATCCTCCTCTGCTTCAAGATTTTGTGCTTGAAGAATTTGTGCTTGGAAAGGCGGTCGTTTGTCTCTTCTCCATTGTTTGTGTTGACTGTAACACCAAGTCTGTTAGCCCACACCTATCCCTTCTTTTCTGATAGCCATGTTCTTGAAAACCAGTTTTAGAGGTGTTCGTTTTGGTTCCACTCTTCTGAAGCTCTCAAACAATCCAGTGCTTTTTGAAAAGCTTCATTTAGGGCATGAGCACATTGTCGCATCATTCCAAGTAGTTCTTCTTCGTCTTGCACTCCATTAACTGATTGGGGAGTCCAACGGATCCAGGCTTGCTCTCGGTGGAAGTTGCACAGTATAACTGAAATGTGAGGAAAAACCTCTAGTTTTGTTATACTTATCCTTGACTTTAGACAAATGATTAGGTTGTCACATGAGATAGGAATTGGAGAGCTGGATGCTTTAGGAAAATTATAACCAACAAAAATTATATATAAAATACCAGTCCGGGTTAAAATAGTCTTCACAATCTGTTAAATGTACTTCTGCCTCTTCCCATAAAGGGTTATTTGAAGAAATATCCTGTATAATTCCAAAATAATGGTACATACCAGGAGTATTTTGGATTGTTTCTATTCTCATCCAACCACCATCTAAATGTCCTTTCACCAAGGCCAGGTGAAATATGTATTTTCTTGAGATATCTTTTAGCAAAGGTTTTAAACATTGAATCGAGTGATAAAAACTTTCACATTTGTGTATAATCTGACTCAGTTGTTATTTCCACTATCATATACCAAAGTTCTGGTGGCAGTCGTTGCCAATTATTGGTTTGTACAAGTGGGTTTGCTGAATGTAGGTCATCTTGAGATATCTTTTAGCAAAGGTTTTAAACATTGAATTGAATGATAACAACTTTCCCATTTGTGTATAATCTGACTCAATTGTAATTTCCACTATCATATACCAAAGTTCTGGTGGCAGTCGTTGCCAATTATTGGTTTGTACAAGTGGGTTTGTTGAATGTAGGTCATCTCATCGAGGAAGTGAAGCATTACACGATGATGAACCTTGTGGTGATGCCTGGTGACATGTTGATGAAGCCATTGGTTTTCCATCTCCTGAAAAAGTTAGATGATATGTGTGGTCATTCATAATGATAGCAATAGGATTAATATCCAAGTAATTCATTTCATTCTTGAAAGCAACTTTAGTAGTTGGATTCTTGGGAAATTTCTCTAAATTATTAATTAGGATGCTGCTTTCCTCATGACCTTTATTGGTGTAGCCAAGAACTTGGCCTGTATATTTTACTCCAATACCAGACACTTTGTAAAAAGGGCAATGAATATTTCACAGTTGTCTGAATCTGCCAGTTTTGGAAAAGTTGCATTCAAAGAAGATGAGAAGACTGTCCATATATGTGAGTCATAAGTAATAGCAGGGTCCAATGCTGACATATAAATAGAAAGGAATATTGTAATTCCTTTTAAAGTATTATTATATGAGCTCAATGGTCCCCCTAGAATTGATGTGATGTTTTTCAGGATATACTATGAGAATCCAGTGATTTTGATTGACATTAATATACATCACTCTTTTCTTATGAATAGCACCAATGGCTATATCTTCCACATTTCTTTCAATCACAGGCATTGTAAACGAATCAAGAAATCCAAACTTTTGATTATCCTTATGTCATTAAGCCATTTGCTGTCTATAAGCATCTTTATTAAACTTGGCTCTATGATATGTTTACATATTTTAAAATTTTCTCTCTGAGCACTAACAATGGAGATCATTTGTGTTGTTGGCTGATAAATTTGATGAATATCAATTACCTCTGAATATTCTTCCACCTTATTTTCATTAATGAAATGAAAGAGTTCAACATCACCTGACTGGTTTGTCATCCTATTGAAAAAAGCTATTACATATTCACATTGAATACATTCATCATGCAATTTTTCAAATTGTACTTCAACATCATCCACATTTAACCATACCCCATCTTTCATATAATAATAATAATAAACTGACCCTTATTGTGCAAGATAAGACTTTACATCTCGTATGAAATGGAAACATTCATTCCTAAAATCCAATTTTGTTTTATGCGTAATTTAGATTGAGCGGTTGAAGGATTGGAAGATGGAGTTATTAATGAAGGGGGAAGAACTATTGGACATGGTGCTGGTGATATTTGTCTGTTGCATGATAGACATACCTCTAATATATTTTTTTTTGGCTCTCATCTAAGGGTATGAATTGATTAAAAGTCTCTAAGTCAATTTCACTGAGCTGCATGCGTTATGAGCATTTTTTTGTGTTCCCTCATTGCTGTGCTTCTGCATTCACTGTAGGTCCATGTGGATGTCATTGCATACACTGCTCCAAAACAATGGAATGCTGGAGAGAGCACACGAGAGATGATAGAATGTATTGTTGTATTGGTTGTAATTTGTAATATCTCATATAATGAGTTGACATTATTCCATGATTGTGCTACAGAGAGATTTTCTGTCTTCGTGAGTACATCCCTTCCACCTTGTGTATTTACAAGACCTTAAGAAGATGTGTGGTGGTCTCAGAGCAGCAAATGAAGAAAATCCAACTTGCTCGTCGGGATGCTTTTCATTGAAGAGCTGAAATGCTTCTCTCAATGTGTACTGCACGTACATTTTCTGGACTTTTGATTTGACTCCCAATGTGTCCGTAATAGTCAAATAATATTTCATACCGGGGGTATGATAACACACATCCTCTTGGCTATAAAAGACATTGACCTTCTTCTTTGTATCTGTACTGATACTGTGTCCATGAGGAGATGAATGTTTATCAGGATCAAGAACATTTGGGCAAAACTCTTGAGCAAGTTTGCTGACAACGGTCGCCCTCTTTGACTCATCTTTCGGTAAGTGCCGTTTCACAGTTGACACTGCCTTTCCAAGAGAAGATCGGGATTGGTAAGAGGATCCAACATTTTCGATCTGTTGCTGTGATTTTCTCGAGCGCCAAGTCTGTTTTCTTTCCCTTTCACGTGATCTCTGGGCAACAGTTGGTCTCCTTTTTTGCTTTGATTGTCTTCTGATCCTATTGAGGGGCTGTCTGAATGGAGGTATCGTCCGTTGATTCAATATTTCATTTGAAATTGAAATATTGAAAATCAAATATTGACTCAAAAGTCAATCAATATTTCAATTTTAAATCAGAAAAATGGTCTGGAATAATTCTAAGACTATATTTTTTTGACAGTTGAGGGCAGTCTTTAATATTCTGTTTTTGCAAAAACGAAATTGAAATATTGGTCAAGCTTGACTGACCTTAATCAATATTCCGTTTTGTGAACGCAAAAACAAAAACATGAAATCAGACGCGGTGTTCCTTTTTTGATTATTCTGATTTTGAATTGGATAAACAGAATATAAAAAATAAAAAAACAGAAAAATTAGTTTGTTTTTCAATATTTCATTTTCTTCATTTTTAATTTTGCATTTTTAGAAACGGAAATTGAAAAAATGAGCCATTTTTCTGATTTAAAATTGAAATATTGATCGACTTTGGAGTCAATATTCTATTTTTAATATTTCAATTTCAAATAAAATATTGAATTAACGGACGACACCTCCATTTGTCTGCTTGTTCTTGTATTCAACATACAAGCATGTATGTTTCAGTCTCTGTCTTCTGTCACGTTGTCGTTGAGCTGCTGATTTGCCATCTTTCTGTTATATATGAATATATGTATATATATGTGTGTGTGTCATTTCAATAATGGCAATATTCTTTTCAATATCATTGTATCAAATACAAAATTCATGCAACTTATTTTCAATTAAGGAAAAAAATACAATTAACAGAATTTTATCACATTTCATGAAGAGAATCAACTTGTAGCTGATTTGGCTTCAGAAGCAAGAAGAAAGAACCTCAACAGGACTTTAACAAAACTCAAGGTTATCTCAATGGATTTAATGTGCGATGGATTTCTCATACAATTCATTAGAGTTTATAATTATATTTTCTGAGAGATCTTATATTGATATGGGATACATTAAACAATTTTACAAACAGTTCTTTAAAAGTTTTGTTAAATTCAACAGGAGATAAGTCATATGATNTTAATATTCTGTTTTTGCAAAAACGAAATTGAAATATTGGTCAAGCTTGACTGACCTTAATCAATATTCCGTTTTGTGAACGCAAAAACAAAAACATGAAATCAGACGCGGTGTTCCTTTTTTGATTATTCTGATTTTGAATTGGATAAACAGAATATAAAAATTAAAAAACAGAAAAATTAGTTTGTTTTTCAATATTTCATTTTCTTTATTTTTAATTTTGCACTTTTAGAAACGGAAATTGAAAAAATGAGCCATTTTTCTGATTTAAAATTGAAATATTGATTGACTTTGGAGTCAATATTCTATTTTTAGTATTTCAATTTCAAATAAAATATTGAATTAACGGACGATACCTCCATTTGTCTGCTTGTTCTTGTATTCAACATACAAGCATGTATGTTTCAGTCTCTGTCTTCTGTCACGTTGTCGTTGAGCTGCTGATTTTGCCATCTTTCTGTTAAATATGAATATATGTATATATATATGTGTGTGTGTCATTCTTTCAATAATGGCAATATTCTTTTCAATATCATTGTATCAAATACAAAATTCATGCAACTTATTTTGAATTAAGGAAAAACTACAACTAATAGAATTTTATCACATTTCATGAAGAGAATCAACTTGTAGCTGATTTGTCTTCAGAAGCAAGAAGAAAGAACCTCAACAGGAGTTTAACAAAACTCAAGATTATCTCAATGGATTATTTTCTGAGAGATCTTATATTGATATGGGATACACTAAACAATTTTACAAACAGTTCTTTAAAAGTTTTGTTAAATTCAACAGGAGATAAGTCATATGATTGTACATGTACATTAAAATTTTCGTCATCATCAGAGGTAATCATTTTGTCATATTTGCAGAGATACGAAGCTGTCATATTTTACATCTGTTAGTCCGATTTTGAAAAGGTCTCCAACGGTGCGAAGAGTTTGATAACTATCATCGTTCATCTTGCAAACTATGTTCCCATGTTTCGATGTCACAGCTTTTACTCCTGGTGCTTTCTTCGCTGCCATTAGTAACTTGTATCGAAGGGAGGTCAGGTCCTCATTGATGAAGACTCCCTTACAATTGTCATTTTTCTTAAGATGAAATCTCTTGTCATATAATGTTATCACACTTCTTTCTGGAGAAAAGTTGAACAATCACCCATCTTGGTCTTGATTTGGGAACATGCTGCTGACCGTTTTCAGGATCTGGTTAGGATGGGGATGGGGCCGGGGCCACAGACGATGACAAGTGTCTATGTCGTGTGGGGAGAGATCGACTCCCGCCTCTTGCGCGATTCTTACAACCTCACTGATCAGCGCATCCTCGTTCTCACTATCCACTTCAGGAACCCCAGCTATTCGCAGATTCTTCTTCCGCTTGTTTTGGTCTAACTGATCGTTAGCGAACTGCGATTGAAGGAGGAGCGGGTTCACCTCCTCCCTCACCGTCTGGAGAAACACCTCCTTGACAGCCTTGATGATGGCTGGTATCGCTGCCTCCACTGAAGCCTTCACCACTCTCGCTATTTGCTTCATTTCGCCTCCTTCCAAATCTTGCAAATGCTCTTTGATGTCCACGTCAATTGACAAACCAGAGTTATCTTCTGGTGTGAACGATGCCGACATTCCTTGCATCTCATCTACCTTGTGGTTGAGATGCTTATCAACCACAAATGGGCGACGAGGGGATGATGAGTGGTGCCTATTGTTTTGGGAGTTTCCTTCTGTTGAAGGGAGGAATTTCCCGGTCGTGCTCTCCCCTTTCCCTTGCCTCATGCCATGCTTTATCAAATATACTAGAATCCAAGTCAGTTGATGAGTTTTGCAACAATGGTATAAAAATGAATTGCTAGAGCCTAAATCCAAGCATTTGCCTGAAAACTGGCATCCCTACATCTCGGGTTAATGAAATTACTTAAAGCTCCAGCCAGTAATGTTACTGATGTTGTAAGATGATGTTTCTTGATTTTAGACAAATAATTAGAGTGTCACATGAGATAGGAATTGGAGAGCTGGATGCTTTAGGAAAATAATAACCAACGAAAATTCTATATAAAATACCAGTCTGGATTAAAAAAGTCTTCACAATCTGTTAAATGTACTTCTGCCTCTTCCCATAAAGGATTATTTGAAGAAATATTCTGTATAATTTCAAAATAATGGTACATACCAGGAGTATTTTTTATTGTTTCTATTCTCATCCAACGACCATCTGTAAATGTCCTTTCAGCAAGGCCAGATGAAATATGTATTTTCTTGAGATATCTTTTAGCAAAGGTTTTAAACATTGAATTGAGTGATAAAAACTTTCCCATTTGTGTATAATCTGACTCAATTGTAATTTCCACTATCATATACTAAAGTTCTGGTGGCAGTCGTTGCCAATTATTGGTTTGTACAAGTGGGTTTGTTGAATGTAGGTCATTTCCTTGAAGCATTTCACGATGATGTATTGTATTTCCTCCCATACTCCTCTAGCATTGAAACATTGCTCTGCAAGTACTTGCGCACCATCTAAGAGATGTATTCTTCTCTCAATGATGTCGCCATCATCAATCCTATTGTTCCTCCTGTGCTGGAAGAACTTGTGCTTGGAAAGACGGTCGTGTGTCTCTACTCCATTGTTTGTGTTGACTGTGACACCAAGTCTGTAAGCGCACACCTATCGCTTCTTTTCTGATAGCCATGTTCTTGAAAACCAGTTTTAGAGGTGTTTGTTTTTGGTTCCACTCATCCGAGGCACTCGCGCTATCCAGTGCTTCTTGAAAAGCTTCCTCATTTAGGGCATGAGCACATTGTCGTATAATGCCAAGTAGTTCTTCTTCGATTGCACTCCATTGACTGATCAGCGAGTCCAACTTCTGCCTCTTCCCATAAAGGATTATTTGAAGAAATATCCTGTATAATTCCAAAATAATGGTACATACCAGGAGTATTTTTGATTGTTTCTATTCTCATCCAACCACCATCTGTAAATGTCCTTTCAGCAAGGCCAGGTGAAATATGTATTTTCTTGAGATATCTTTTAGCAAAGGTTTTAAACATTGAATTGAGTGATAAAAACTTTCCCATTTGTGTATAATCTGACTCAATTGTAATTTCCACTATATATACCAAAGTTCTGGTGGCAATCGTTGCCAATTATTGGTTTGTACAAGTGGGTTTGCTGAATGTAGGTCATCTTGAGATATCTTTTAGCAAAGGTTTTAAACATTGAATTGAGTGATAAAAACTTTCCCATTTGTGTATAATCTGACTCAATTGTAATTTCCGCTATATATACCAAAGTTCTGGTGGCATTCGTTGCCAATTATTAGTTTGTACAAGTGGGTTTGCTGAATGTAGGTCATCTTGAGATATCTTTTAGCAAAGGTTTTAAACATTGAATTGGGTGATAAAAACTTTCCCATTTGTGTATAATCTGACTCAATTGTAATTTCCACTATGATATACCAAAGTTCTGGTGGCAGTCGTTGCCAATTATTGGTTTGTACAAGTGGGTTTGTTGAATGTAGGTCATCTCCTTGAGGAAGTGAAGCATTACTTCTCTCGGCTAGACTCAAACATATACTCGAAGCACAATTCAACATCCAGAATTTTGTTGTGAAATATGTCGATGTTTCAACGTTCTGTCTCTCTCTCTACATCACTTTATTTCCACTTAGCTGACTTTGGCCTTCCTGTTTCTGCCCTTTCAGCCCTCGGCTTAGCACTCCCTATTCCAAGTGTTCTGGGTTGTCAGCTATGGAGTTGTGATATCGACACAGTCCTCTGCCTATACGCTGAAAACCGACTCCATTCCTTGATCTAGCACCAAATACAAGTGCCATCGGTGGTGATGAAATACAATGCTAAACGCTACAACATGTAGCCCTGGTTGATAATTTCTTCCTGTAACTTTCCTCCATTATCTTACGACAAAATAATACGGAGGAGCAACTGAAGAAATTAAAGCCGAATTTATAAACTTGAAGAAACATTTCACAAACAACTCTGCCACCAGGCAGATCTTGGGTGAATGGCTAGGGTGTGTCTGTTCCATGCTTTTCTGTGCACAAACTACACTGCCAATGCAGCATGATCCTAATTTGTATATAATTTGCATAAACCAGTTCAGAAACCACAGATAACAGATATGTCCCAGTTGAAAGGAAAAAAAGAATGTCTCTATCATTCTCCTTGACATTGAAGACATTTATAACCATCATTAAAAGAATGAGATAAATGCATCTGCAGTTTTGCTATAAACACAAAAGGCCTTCCTGGGCTGAATAGAATAAGGAATGTTTATCAATGTGTCACAGTAGATATATCCTTGCCCATGGCTCTCATCCTGACTGGCACAATTGGTAGGGCTATCTTCCTGCCTGCCCCTATAACGTTACTGCTAGCTTCTTTCATCCGCAAGTCAGATGAATGGTTGCGACCTTCATCCAACTTTTGAAATGTCTGACTTATCCTCAAATTAAAGCCATTTTTTTGTCTTCTAAAAGACTAAATGCATTGATACCAACTATTCTGGAACATGCATTGAATTGAATTGCTAAAAGTGAGATATTCTTGCCATTATTGCTCTTACTTCAGCTGTTCCATTATGCACATTGCTTCATCCACATTCTGTAACTGTTGGCATCTCTGTAAACATAAATTCATGTGAAACCACTCCCTACGGTCCTCATCGATTAGATATGAATAGGACGGTTTACTAAAAGTTCAAATTTGTGAAGGTTTTTCTTGCCAATAAACAAAGTTATGTCCTATTCCTTAGATACATTACTAATAATGGAATTACAATACTTGGAATCCAGTTTGCATAGATTTCTTGTTGCCATGTCGGGGAAGCCATGTGCAAGTTTCATGTTTTCAAGATCAACTTTTGTGTATAGTGTATGCATAAAATTTGCATGTACAGGTAACTTTGCCTGAGTTAAATATCTTGTGACCATGAAAATTTGTTTGACTCAAGAAAGATTTGGCATTAAAGAGCAAGATAACTTATGTTTGATAACATCATAGCTTTAGGAAACATTGGTCTATAATCCTGATGATGATTTACCAACTATATTTAGGAGAGTGGGTAGGTCCTTTTCAGGACTACTCACATTTCCAAGACAGATAACTTGTATCGTGAAGCATTCTTCTCATTATGATTTGTGCCGAGAAGTGGCATCAACTAAAAAAAAGGCAATTAATCGCCTTACACAAGCTTGATTTATCTGAGTTGACTGTATGGTACAGCAAACATGCCTATAAGAAAAAATTAGATTGCTTCCAACATACATTGCATTTGATGAAGCAATGTGTAATACTCATGATTTGATCATTCAATCCATTTGTATTGAATTACATTTTATACAAATAAAAGTTTATCACATTTAATCATGATTGTTTTTGCTTTATTTTGTCAAGAAGACGTCAATAAGAATTCAGGAGATGGGGAGAGAGAGAGGGGGGAGAAGAGAGAAAAAAGGTGGGTGACCTTAGTTTGGGATGATTGGGGAGGAATCGTTCCTGGGACAAAGATTGAGAGAGAGAGAGAGAGAGATAGAGAGAGAGAGAGAAGTGGGTTGAAATGGGATGAGCTCAGATTGTTGGGAGGATGGGGGTGGGGTTATTTACAGAACAGGGAGAGAGTGAGGGGGATGGGTGGGTGAGCTCAGATCTTGCAGAGGATAAGGAAGGATTGTAAATAAAAGCAAAATAGAGAGGGAGAGGATGGGATGGTGTTGGTGAAATCATACCTCAGAGAGAGAGAAGATGGATGAGGGAGTGAGCTTGAAACTTTGAGCGATGCTTCACCAAGTTGAGAAAGACTTTAAGAACGACTGGTACCACTTCTTGTGCATGATATCATCAATCATCATGCACAAGAATGTATATCAGTTATTCTTATCTAGGTGAAACACCGCCCTGGGAGAAAGGGGACGGTGCTGAAGTAATATACCTTAGAGAGAAATAGAGGGGATGGAGACAGGGACAGAGAGGGGGGTGTGAGAGTGAGCTCAGAAAAATATACCTGACAATGAAAGAGAGGAGGTAGAGATAGAGGGAGATAGAGAAAGAGAGGGGGGTGTGAGAGTGAGCTCAGAAAAATATACCTGACAATGAAAGAGAGGAGGTAGAGATAGAGGGAGATAGAGAAAGAGAGGGG
>BQKZ01004146.1:49772-60094 GCA_036244855.1 Temnopleurus reevesii
ATTTTTTTGCTAAGTCGACTTGGTAAGATGATCTATGTCGCCATGTCGACTTATAATTTTTGGGAAGTCGACATGGCAAGATAATATATCTCGCCATGACGACATGTAAACGTTATTAAGTCGACATGGTTAGATAAATATCTTTACAAGTCGACAACATATGGATATTAAGTCGACTTCACAAGATAAATTATCTCGCCAAGTCTCCAAGTCGATGGCACTTAGAAGCTTCCGTAGCCATGACCCAGGGAACACAAATCTTTGTTTTTATTTTCGGTAGGGGAATCCCCGGAATTTCCCTAATTGACGCGCATGCGCTCTTTGTTCTGCCGGTGTTTTTGATGACATTGCAAATTAACGCACCCGAGGTCGAGGAATTTCTCCCTGGATTTTACAACATCGTCAAGTTGCTGCTTGAGGGTGAGTATCAATCCTTTCATCAAGATTATCGGCCAGATTATCAGCAGAAGAGAATTGTAATAAATTGTAACCAGAAAGTGCAATTACGAGCTCTCCTAAAGTAAGATCGTTGCCTCAACCCAGGTTCTCTACCCGCATTCAGGCTTTATCTGCCGGGGCTGGGGGATCTGTTTGGCGCGGCTCGGCCAGTGTGGGAGCGTGAAGCTTGAGGGCCGTGCTGTGCTCGAGCTTGTGCACAACTAGAAGTTGCACATATGTAAATGAGCTCATTGCTGAAATAATAGAGTGAATGATAATGACATTGTTCTTCTTCTTCTTCTTCCAATGTGAGTACATTCCTCTGGAAAGAGTAATATCGTACTTTGTGCGGTGCTGTGAACTGAGTGTCGTGTTGTATATTATCGAGCTCCAAAAGTTTGTGCTGAAAGTGCTCCTTAGTCCTTGTACGAGTAAAATCAGACTCAGACTCCTCCTTCTAGTTCTAGTCCTTGCTCAGCGTCAACCCTAAAAGCCGTCTTCTGAATACTTCAAGCGAAGACGATGATCGATGCGACATTGGCAGGGAGATCGTTCCACAGGCAGATACACTTGGAAAGAAGGAGTGTTGAAAGCTGTTGTTTTGACATGTATGACAATTACTGTAATCTTGAAAAACTGAGCTACTAACGCCCATGCCGAAGTTTATACAAAGACAGACTTGCAATTGATCACAAGTTGCATTTGCACTTAAGTCAATTAAAATGGGTCAATCAAATCCAATGTTTCACATGTGTCTCATCCAAATTTTAAGTGCAGATCGTCTGTGAATGAATGAAAATCTGTATTTCAATTTGCAACTAATTTTGAAGTTAAAATGCGATCAATTGCATCTTTGTAACACCACCTCTGATATCGACTTCAAAAAGTTTATTTGTTGGCTCTCGAATAACTTTACTCAGTAAACTAATTCTTGAAATTTCTAAGAATATGGTTGTATGAATGTGAAGAATTGACCCATCAACGCTGAAAGTTTATGTTAGTCAGCTTGTACAGATTCGGAACTGGTTCATACTGGGTGTCCGAATGGGGTATTTGATTTTACAGGAAGGATTTCGCTTTAGGGTTCTTAAATGTAATGAAATAAACATCTATTGTCACAAAGGAATAAATGTTTTAGCGAAAGGTTAGAGATGTGTTGAATGAATCACCATCTGTCTTAGATTTTTTTTTACCAGATACATGATCAAGAGGATCACATACATACAATTAGACCTCTTTTGAGATGATTTGAATTGATATCAAATAACTTATAACTTTAACATGTTTTCCCTTCCTCTTATCTTTAATTTCAGATGGATCTGTAGACCAATTTGGAGCTCATTCTGACCATTGTTTGTAACCATCAATGCCAAGATGAATTACTCGTCCTATATACCGGACTACTCGCTGTTTGTGGAGTATGCCAACACATACGCCCAACTGCCGCTGTTTCCCGTGTTTGACATAGCGCATTACATCATGATGATTCTTGCACTGAGGAATGATGCAGGAGATGGTAAGAAAAGACTCGCTTCTTCTTGATCTCTCGCTCCGTCTTTTTTCTCTTTATTAGTTTCCCTTGTTCCTTGTTTCCCCACTTATTCTCTCTTTCTCTCTCACCCTTTGACATCGCGCATTACATCATGATGATTCTTGCACTCAGGAATGATGCAGGAGATGGTAAGAAAAGACTCCCTTCCTCTTGATCTCTTGATCTCTCCCTCTCTTTTATTAACCCATGTTGCTTTCCCTGTCTCCCTGCCAGTTCAAATCACAAGTTTGAAACCAATTTAGCGTTAATAGGGAATACTAAGAAAAGAAAGTACTTATTTGATGCTACTATTTGAAGAAAATTTCGTCATCATAGGGCCACCCCCCCCCCCCCCCAAAAAAAAAATTGTTTATTTGTCCTCAACCGATCAACACTCAGAAAATGGTCTGACCTGAAATTGACAAATCACTGCAAAATTATAGACATCATATGCAATGATGATAATAATAATGAACGGCTTTTATATAGCTCTTATCAGCTCTTATCAACTTCTCTGAGTACTCTACAATTGCCGTATTATTATCCTGGCTTTAGCAGTGCAGCTATTAGGTGCATAGGCTTTTTCAAGGAATAAATTCCTACCAGATACTCATTCATCTCACCTGGAATACAGTGCAGCACGATGTGGATGAAAAGTCATTTTCAGATGAACTTTGTCTTTTCACTTCTTTCCAAGTCTTAATTTTTTTGATGTATTGTGTGAATTTTGTTAAATACATCATTGACAAATAATTAAAAAAGAAAAACTTTTTTTCAAACCAACATACACTATATTTTTCAAAAATGGCACTGTAGGGCAGTCATCCATTTTTTAGCCTTATCAATATCATCATCAAACTTATCACCATTGTGAGCATCGTCATCATCATCATCATCATCATCATCATCACCATCATCATCATCATCATCATCATCATCATCTCCATCTTAATCATTATCATCATCATCATCATCATCATCATTATCATCAGTATTATCATCATCATCTCTTCGAAAATTTCACCACTCATGCCAACCTCCTCTCCAATTAGAACTTCGTCTTGAAATATTTTGGAGGAATTTTGACCAAAGTACAGTTGAACTGTGTTTTAACAAGTTCGTGCTACCAGCAAAATTTCCTTTTTATATTGAAACCGTTTTTTTTAAGGACTAAATTGCAATTAAAAAACAATGTGCTCGTGCCCTATTAATCACCTTATATTGAGAGCTCACTATTCAAATTAGTACTCTTTGTAAAAAGTTTAGACTGTATAAAGTGCCAAGTGTGCATTATGTTTTTATACATCTGTATTTTATTTTTACATTTATCTTAGTTAACATTTTCTTTTATCCAATTCTCCTGCAGGATTTGCTTCATTATCAGAGAACAATCCGCTGGCTTGTTGGTTCTGCAGTATGCTATCCTGCTTTGCTGGTTACATACTGAGCAACGCCCTACTAGGACAATCTCTCCTTGCTCCATTTGCTTATCATCTCAAGATTTGCATTGCAACAGCTGTTTGGTGAGGATAATTTTCTTTTTCACACAATCTTCTATCTGCGGAAAAAGACAGCATTATTCAGCATGAATTGCTAGAAATTTATTTGTTGGTTTTGCATTGTTATTTTTACAAAACTTATGACATTTAGGTTCTCATTTTTATTTTTTAAGCAGGTTTGCAAATTAAATTTCCCATTTTACATGAATAGAAGCTTAGATGCACATGGAAGCCCAAGGAGTATTTTTCAGGATTCTTTACTTTCAATCAGAAAGGCAGGAGTTGGAATCCTGTACCAAAGTATTCATTTTCTGTAGCAACGGAATCCATCCATTTCTGATTTTGTTCCCCTGTTTGAAGTGATTTAATAGTAGAAAAATAAATTCCTCTAATCTGCTATGTGGAAGTTGCAAGAAAGTTGAGATCAATTGCAAATCAGTTGCAAATGGGAAGACACGTTATCATTTGCGCTCAACCGGCAACTTGTAATTATCTAGAAATTTCCTTTTTAAGTTCTAAACTCATTCACAAAAGATAGAGTAATATTGACAAACGATGAACATCATACCAATTAGTTGTTTGATACAAATTTATATCCATTACATGTACATTCTAACATTATCATTATACCATTTGCATTTATTGCATTTAGGTACTTGATATTCTACTGCCCAGCTGATTTATTCTTCAAGTTGGTAACAAGTTTCCCAGGGAAGCTTGTGGTAGGTCCGATGAAGGAGGCTGTGAGGGCTCGGAAAGTTGGTCTCGGGGTGCTTCAGGCTGCACAGGTCTATCCACAAGGGTTCTTTATCATGGTCATCGTGGGAACGGTCAGAGGTAGGTTGATTGGCACTAAGGTATTTGTTGATTAGTTAATACCAGTCTTGGTCCTCTGAAATACATGCCTCAGAATTTGTTTGTAAAAGATCGTATTCAACATGGGGACAAATGTTTCAAGGGTGATTTGATTTGATTTGATTTAATTTATGAGCTACACATGAAACGTGTGGTAAGGTACAATATTAATGAAGTTCATTTGAAGATAAACAGCAAGCTTGGTAGTAGGGCCAATTAAAAGAATGTATGTTGTAGCGATCCCCTAGATGTTTTTAGCAAATTATTGATTCGTACCTGCTTTATGAAATCCTGCCAATGACCCGTCTGTCATTTTCTGAACTTCATTATCATTTTTTTAAATAACAACAGCAGTCTTATTCCCCTGTCTTTAGGATACTATGTGGAAGTTCATTTATTATGATCTTTATGCAGATTTTTGTTACTATTTTTTTTAAACCTGTTATTTTTCCTGTCTCTTTAGGTTCTGGGAGTGCCTTTATGAGGTTCTTTGAGAGAGTGCTGAGAGGAGCCTGGAATCCAACTCAGAATGAACTACTCAACCCATCATTGTAAGTACAGGTCATGTAGAGTTTTAAACTGTGTTCATTAACACTTTATTATGGCAGAAATATGTTTTCCAAACGGCTTTCAAGGACTTAGTGAAATTGTTTAGACAGTTGACAAACACAGCCAGTTTTGATCGTGAGGCTTACAAAGTCATTTTAGAATTCGCAAATTTGGACTTGCCCAAATAGGTTTCGGCTCAGAGCTGATGTTTAATAGTGCCCTTGAAATGTGCATTGCCATTCCCATTCTCTTTCATACCTCCAACGTATATCTCACTCTCTGTTGCCGTCTCTAATTTCTCACTTGGATCTCTCTCTGATCTTTTTTTCATTTATTTCTTATCTATTCTGTCTCCACCGCTTACAGCACCACTAAGGCTACCATTCTCATCAGCGTCATCCTTACATTGGAAAACCTAGACTACATCCCGATACATGCCCCGGAGCTGATGTTGATGATCACAACCTTCCTCGTCGCCTTCAAGATGTCTTCCATCATTTTCAACGTGAGCGACCCTCTCAGACCCATTGAGAACACCTGTAGATCTTTACTCTTCGGCAAGTGGGTCAAGGCCTCCAAGGAGAATGGGGAATCAAAGAAGGAGAAGGCGAAAGAGGAATCGAAAAAGGAGAAGCAGAAAGAGGATCGTAAACCGAAGAAAGAATGACAGCATGGACAGGGTGCCTAAGAGTATTTTCATAGAGTTTTTTTTTTAATTAATTTTCAATGAATGACATTACAAACAACTTGACTATTGTGAGCCAGGTTCTAGAAAAAAATGTTTTCTTAATGATTTTTAAGAATTAATATCATACTATCAACTATGATACCAGATATAAACATTCACTTTAAGACAATAAAGGTACCGGTAATATATATCGAAAATGAAATTGGAACCTGGAAAGTCCAGTTGGAGCTGATTCAATTTTTGTGAGACATTTGGCTTCCAATAGTTGCGTTGTGCTAAATGTCGTTTGTGAATTTGGAATATTTTGATGGAAGACTGCCCTTATCGCTCAGTGCTTCTACAGTAATGGATTGCTGTGCAGTTTAATTCGGTTACTTGAGGAATATTGTCATTGTAATAGCTGTTAATGAAACAGGGTACAGACTTCATGACATTTGGCCGTAATGTGTAAGGTTTCATTGTGCTGAGGTCATATTTGCATGACGTCCCTGGATACTGGTTCTAAACAATCCAAGTCTTTCCAAGCACAAGACTCTATTCCAATATTAGTGAATCATGTCATACAACGGAAGATGGCTCCAAACATTTATATATTTTACATTTCTACAACATGGCATGATAGCATCAAAGCCTTGTGGAGTTAAGTTGAAAATCAATCTTCACATTGATCTTTAAGTGAACAGTAGCTAATGAGTGGAATGTGTCCACAGTAATTTGCAAGACATTTGGCAGTGACAAGTAAGATTTTGAAAGTGTTCTTGATGTGAAGTGCACAGTAGGTTTACAGTGCAGTGAGTAATACAGATTTAGAAACATTCCCATGAGTGATTTGAAAAATGTTAATGTGGATGAAGTTAACAGTAGAGGGAATTAGATTGAATGAATTTATTTCTATTTCTCTGCAGTGGAATATATTCTCAGGTGTGCTAATATACTGATATAGTGCAGTGTGTGGTCATATCGATAGGATTTGTCAACTTCAGTGAACTGTTTGTTTCCATCTATTTTGATGAGCACAGATTTACAACCATCCATCAACAATTTACATAATGATGCTGCTGTTATACAAATCGAGCCCGCAACTACCATAGGCTCTCGGTGGTCTAGTGGTAAGACGCCTGTCTAGTAGCAAGGAGGATCATGGGGTCGATTATTACCCTGTTAATTTTTTCACAGCATCTCGATAAAGCACTGTCAATCAGTGTTTATTCATGTTAAAAGAGAGCAAGAATTTTTTAGATAAATTTACATTCATCTTAAAAAAAAATCATTGTAACTTGTCATCTTAAAAAAAATCATTGTAACTTGAGATCTTTATAATTTATGCTGCTAAAGGTATCTTTAAAAAATATGTGATCAACATAGAAATATAAATATAGCAATAATAGATCAACACACAGGAACTATAAGCAAATTAACCTAAAGTAAACAGTTAAGAAAAATTTGCCTATAAAAAGAGAGTAATTTATTTAAAAATATTGCCGAGATAATATTTTCCCTCTGTTTTTTGTCAAAGGAGACATTGTGTTATTTGTTATCATTCTCATAGGTACTTTTTTTCTCTACAACTATATATCTTATCCTGAGGATAGTGAAATAGTCATATGTAGAATGTGTACTGTTATAATATGATGAATCAGATGAAATCAAGATAATGAGGTGCTATGTTTAAATGTATTCATTTAATATAAATATGACGTTTTATAGTCCATGTTGCCAAAATGGTTGCAGGAATGTTGCAATCAAGTTCAGAAAAGCAATTGGAAAAAAGTGTTTGGTTTTTGCTCGGAATTCATTTTTTTAAGAGATGAGGGCACACGAATTAATTTATTGACATAAATAAATATGCTAAATCCTGTAATAGATTGCAGTTTTGATGCAACATGGCTTTAGTCTTGGTGTATTTAAAGAGCTCTGTTTCTATTCACCATTAGAACATTTAAGGAATTACGACTCTATTCATCAGTAGGACTACAATCTTCGTAACATCCGATCATTTTAATACAACTCACTGTTAAATTCGTTTGCTAAGGATTGGTAGATTTGCATATATATGTCGATTATCATCAGATAAACTAATGATGTAGATATTTTGTTAACCATCATGTAGTACTATTAATTTGCCAAGAGTTAGACAGGTTGCCATCTCTTGCTCAGTTGACTAGTTAACTTCTTAACTTCATAAACAGTATATTATTGACAGTGCAATAGTTCTATCCTAATTGTATGCATTTAATACAAGTAGAAGCTTTGATAGTGTTCATTGCAAGGCCCTCTGACCCCCTCCCCCCAGCCTTCAATGGATAACTTGTGGTGTTATACAGTAATTTGCAGCGCAAGTCAGAAGTCTTTGCATACCTGTCATCACTATAAAGCTCGGGACAATGGGATAACAGAGGGATCACTGGATCACATCTGTTTTACTGAGCCTTTATAGTGAAATACAACATCAATGAATTCCAAATTACCCTGAAGCACCACCTTTATGCCTGTTCAACCATTAGGAATTTCGAGTAAAATGGGAATTTTTGACAATTTTGAGAGAATTTTGCAATTATTTGGATACAATTCTCTGATGTTTTCTACTATGCATCACCCTGGAAACATAGTTTTGTTCCTTTTTATTTAATTTTTTCCTTCTTTTTTTTTTTTTGGGGGGGGGGGGAGAAATCAACAATGCTTTTCAGGTTGTGAGGTCTAGAAATGGCATAATAACTTCAAAATGTATTTGTATCTTGCTTATGCGGTGTAGTTTTCAATTTTGATGAAGTCTAAGTTTAATTTTGGACAGTTGTACTGTAGGTTAGAGGCCTTGCTGTATTGTATTATCAAATTATTGCAATGCTATATCTACTATTTTGAACAAATTTGAACAAATACTATCATTCAAATTATAACAAAAATGGTTGTGCTTCACCTGCAGTAGTAAATTGTTATTTAATGAAGCATGATGAATCCATAATCAATTACATTGCAAGTAAAATCGCTACCTAATTTACCAACCATTTCTTTATTAGTGTCATGGAATGGCAGTATAAAAAGCACTGACCTAGAGACCTTTGTTTTAAGAAGATGATTTTCCAGGGTTATGATTTATGAAGCTGTTAGTATATCTATGCACCAATCTATGAACGACTTGTGACCCTTTCCTGCACTGAATGCAAATCCTGTTGCTGAATCGCACGTGAGAAAGTGTGACCAGTTGTTCATAGACTTATGTGTAGATCTACAAACAGCTTTATGAAGCATGACACTGGTCTTATCCACTAGTATTCTATTGTAATGTGGCCCTGTTATAAGAGGGTTTGGTAAGAAAAAAAATGGAATAAAGTATTAGTAATGATGTTAGACTGTACTGTATAAGAAATTGCAATAGCTAAAAATGCCACTCCCTTATTGGTTGTAGCTTAATATTTAACCTATACAGGTAGGGTGTTGGAAATATTTATGAATGGAATGTTTATAGACATTTTGACCAATCTATGTGAAACACTGCCTTGGTGGGCACGCTTTCAAAACACATTTACTGTGTTTCTTCTCCATGAACACAAATAACTTTGAACCTTTTAATGGCTCATTTACTAAACCATTCTTTCTCATTTTCAAAGCAAAAATATTAGCACTAGTTCCCAATCAACATTATGTTTTCACGGCATTATTTTTTAGGGTTATTCAATATATATTTAAAGAACAATGAATAATTTTGTATAACATGTATTTTGTACTTTTTTTTACCAATCAGTGACACTTGATTAAATCTTTGAGATTTTGCAACTCAATCATCAAATCTGTTTCGGTTCATATATTTTGCTTGAAAAACTATTATGTGGCATCAGAATGCTTTCACCAAATTAAGCGTTTGGATGGATGGCTAAAGAATTGACAAAGAACTTTACAAAGTAAACAACTTTCATTGAAGCCTTCACATAAGCTTTTATGTACAAAAATATAATTCCCTTGTTTATTTAGTTAATAGGTGTGACCCCTAGAGGGCAGTTCAACAAGATTTGTTGTAGCGACAGGCAGTCATTCTCCGAGAGTTATCATGGAAACAGTCACAGATAGCCCTTTTCATCCAATTAAAATCAAGGATTTAGTAAGTGCTGACTGATATTCGCTACGACAAATTTCATGAAACACATTCCTGATCTATATTTCTTTGTAGGATTAGAGGGAACTTTTATTTTGTTTTCTAGAGCTGTTTGGTAGGCTTGAATGGGATTTGTTTATTTTGTGCAATTTCTTTGTCCTTTCTGCTCACTGTGTTTGTGTAGCTTAACCATTATGGTGCCACCAAATGCTGATGGTCACTCTATTCACTTTGAGCAGAAGGGATAAAGGACCGGGACAAAGTAAACAACTTTATTGGAGAATATTTACAATAGCTTCATGATCACAATAAAAAGGTCACTGGTGCGACTCTTGTTCAACATTTTCCCACATAATAAGAAGGATGGAAATTTCTTTTGTCTCCATCTAGCTTTAGATGCTTGAATTGAGGTTGTTTACTTTGTCCCTTCTGCTCACAGTAATTGCATGTATTCTATTGGATGTTTGCTAAGATGCGAAGATGCTAACTATTCCAGAAGATGAATGAGGTATATTGCGCTATTCACATTTTAATTTTAACCTCATGTATATTCTGGAATGGTTGTCATCCCTAATGCCCCGGTCACATAGGACCCCGGAAGCAACACGATTCACCCCGACTCGTTGTTCTGGGGCAGTTAACTGTAAATTAACAAAGAGTCGGGGTGAATCG
>BQKZ01004147.1:20894-40363 GCA_036244855.1 Temnopleurus reevesii
AAGATTTTATTATTATCCTATTAATAGTTAGGATCTTGCAAGGTTGATCTGAAATGGATTGCTTGATATAAATGCTCATCGGGGGTATGCATCTAAAGATAATCAATTTTAATAGAAATTCAGTTGTTTTCATTCAAATTTGCCCTATTTTCATTGGTAGGATAAATTTACTCTGACAGATTTGCTCATCCCAATCAAACAATTCAAAATTTTAAGTCTAATGGGGTGTTGTTCAAAAGTTGCAATTGATCGAAAGTTGCAGTTGATCGGAACGTGTCAATCAAAATCATTATTTCATGCGCGTCATGTTAAATGCGCATACCGCGCGTGAATGAAAATGCGCGTTTCAATTTGCAAAGTTGCAGTTGATTTGCAGTTGATTTTGAGCAACGCCCCCTAAGTTGATGAGACTTATTTTAAGTCCAATGGATTGGTATCTACCTATAGACTCTGAGAGTAAAAATGAAGTCTTATAGGTGTAAATTTAACCTCTAGGACGGATGAAGTTATCTCTACATCAATCTGTCATTCAATTCTCAAACTATCCCATTTTGAAAATTATTTCATCATCAAGTCAATATGTTGTTACAAAAATGTATATTGTGAAAAAGTTTCATTTCACTGCTGTCTACATTGGCGATTTACAATACAGTGGTACCTCGTTATAAAGAGGTCGGATATAGCGAGATACCTGTTATAACAAGCTGATTTTATTTGTCCTAGCTCTTTACAGTTCTTTGTTTTTTACTCTGATATAGTGAGGAACCTGATATAACAAGGTTATTTTCATGGTTCCAAGGACTTCGTTATAAAGAGGTTTTGCTGTAGTACCTCTTATTGCGCAAAATAAAGCAAACAGTTTCACATCATGTGCCACGAAAATGCATGTGTTTGCTGGGACATTAATTGTTAAGTCACATATGACCCTGGAAGCAACCCGATTCACCTCAACTCGTTGTTCTGAGGCAGTTAACTGTGAATTAACCAAGAGTGGGGGTGAATCTTGTTGCTTCCGGGGTCCTATGTGACCGGGGCTTTACCGTTATGTGGATCAATACTGTAAGTACAAATATTTCAATTGAGACTCAATTCTAACACTCTCAGAGAATGTCGGTAGGACCCAATCAATTTAATTAAGATTTAAAAGAAGAGTCAACCCCCAAAATAAAAAAGAAGCAAAAAAAATTCAAATAAACTGAAAAAATGAGAAAAGTTGGACCACTACATGTACTAAGAAAGTTATGAATGTTAAAATATTGAGATAAATTGGCAACTGACGATGTTATAGGTGCACAATTATCATAATCATATCAATGATATCAAATGTTACTGTTCTCAAAAAAATATGATATCTTTATGGTAGATATGTAGAGCCCCAAAGTGTATCTTTCTGTAGAAATTATGAATATTGAACTGTTAAATTAATACATGTATAAACAAATGATAGTTAGTACACCTATAACGTCATCAAATTGGCAAATTGTCCAAAAAGTTCTACTGGTTTGGCTGCTGTTTTCAAATGATTACAAATTCATTACTTTTTAGTTATTTGTCCGATTTTCTCAAGACCTTTTTAATTTATTCTTCTGACCAAATTTTTCTCCTGTTATGAAAAAAAATATCATTTTGGGGTACACACCACGTTTCAAACCTTGTAATTTAGAGTGAAGTTAATGATATGACTGAATCATACATGATGGCATTTTCTCACAGTGCAGGGTGATTTTTAAGTTTAATATGACTTTCATTTATGGAAAGTTAATAAGTATTGGGAACATAACTCTCCCTATCGCATATAGCTCTCCGAATCTGAACGCCTGCAGCGCACTAGTTATTTTTGGCCCAGATTATTGGCACAGGTACTTCCGGTAACATTCGCGCGTTTTCAAAAGTCTATAGGCTTTCTACGGTAAACTTCGTCAGCGGCTTGTAGTGTCATTTTTTTTCATTGATTTTTGCGTATAAAAGCATCATTTTATATATTTTTCTTTCATATCTGTATTTATTTGTCATATGGGTTTCTTTTGCGAAGCGGCCCAATGCTGGGCTTTCGACGCAAAACGAAGAAATTACGCTAAATACACATGGATTGAAATTTCGTAGATAGTATACAGTGAAATCAAGATTGATCCCGGATGTGAGCGTGCGAAAGTGCGTGATCATATCACAAGGTGATATCGGGTGATATCGGCTATATGCGATAGGGAGAATTGATTGCACTTCATATTCTGAGGATCACAACACAGCTACAAATGAACTTTTTTATATTTTCATTTCCTGTGATTTTTCGAAAGGTATAATTACAATGTACTTGGCAGTACAGTGGATCTGGATGTGATTTTTACTTTTCATTTTAAAAATTATATTCATAACTGCCTGACTTGTATGAATAAATGAATGAAAAACGTATATTACATGATTCTTTGTTTTACAATATTCTTTTCAAAGTGCGTTAAAGCCCAAATATAGTTTTGGTAAAGATTAAGAAAAGTGAATTTTACAGGGTGTCTATCAGGACATATACAGTTTACACCCATTATGATGACTAATTGATTTGTAAAAAAAAAAAAAATTAAATGATTATAGCAACGAAATTCCACCCAAGAAATATTCAAGTCATTCCTTCAAAAATATCTTCTTGATGAAATCATTAACAAAATTGAAAAAAAATACCTGTAAATTTGCAGGGTGCTTGATCATATTCAGAATATAATGGCTAAAGGCTTTACTTCTATCTCCTGCTCTCCCTTTCTCTGTCCCTCAACCTCTCCCTCTCTCCCTCTCTACCCCTCTCCCTCTCTATCTCTCTCCCTCAACCTCTCTTCAACCCCCTCTATCTCTCTCTCTGACAAACGTCTATCCTTCACTCCATGTGTTCACTATCCAAAAGCTTGCCCGACATAGCAACAAGCAATATATGCACACTGGATTTCAAGTATTGTAGTTCGATTGTAACTAACTGGTATAAGGAATACCATGGAACAACTGTCGTCGACAAGAAACTGGACTAAATTTGAATATACAGTGGAAACTCAGTATAACGAGGTGCTTTGGACCATACAAAATACCTTGTTATAGCAGTAATCTCTTTATAGCAGAGTTAAAAACCAATGAGTTATTAAGAGCTGGGACCAGATTAATACCTCTTTATATCAGATATTTTGTTATACAGTCAAACCTCATTATAAAGAGCACTGATACAACGAGCTCTCATTACAACAAGGTAATTTTCCTGGTCCCATCTCTTTGTATTTTATTGTATTTTGACCCTGATATAACAAGGTTTCAATATAAAGAGGTAATTCCTCTGGTCCCGACGACCTCGTTATAACGAGGTTAGACTGTATCAGACCTTTTTATAGCGAGTTTCCATTGTAGTAAACCAGCCTGTTTCTTTCCCTCGTAAATGTCTGCATCATATTCATTTTAGAAAACATTTTCTAAATTTACATTAATCAGGTCACACTTTAAAGGTGTGGTCACACCGGCCAAGCGGAGTTGTAGTGGTCTTTTAGTGGTAGGGATTTAATCTGCAAGGACAGACCCTAGGCTTTCCGTGTGTCCATGCGCAGAGCGCGATACAGGGTCTGCGCATGGACACACCGAAAGCCTAGTCTGTCCTTGCAGATTAAATCCCTACCGCTAAACGACCGCTACAACTGCTCCGCTAGGCCGGTGTGACCACACCTTAAGGAAAATACTTCAAAGAAATTGTTATAATACCCTGAACTTTAGAACATTTTATTTTTAAACAAAAATATGTACATCCAAAAATATGTACATCCAACAGATAAATCAATATCTTAAATATAAACAGATTAAAACACAAGTTACAAATTGCCATAGCCTGTTTTGCCTAGGAAACTCGTGAAATATAATTTAAATATATTGCATTTAGAGGCTGGGTATGGGCCAGAAAATTCTAGCTTTGATTAAAAGCAGAACAATCAGTAAGCAGATGAAAACAAATGAAAGCAAACAATATTGGACGAAAACAAATTAGACAAATAAAAAAGTTAGAAATAGTTCAAATTTACATCACTCGACAGTGTTTTTTCACGCAAATTGGCCATTTTTTTTGTAACATGATATAACCTATGTCATGCACTTCTCTGCAAATAATTTATTATTCTTCATATTCTTTAAAAGATCTCTATTCTTGTTGATAAATAAATAGGTGCAGGTTATAAGTTACAATAGGATGACAGTTGAGAAGTGCATAACATACGCCATACCACGTGATCAAAATTTGCCAATTTGCATAAAAACTCACTGTTCAGTTACATGATTGAATATTCCTAACTCTCTTATTTATGGTCCAATTAACTTCAAAGTCATTTAGCTGCTCGTCTGATTTTTGTGCTTCTAATCAAAGCAAGATTTTCCCGACCCAGACCCAGCCTTTAATGACTGTATGCAGTAAGTTGCAACTTATGCCTCATTCATTCTTATACAGTCAAACCTTGTTCAAATAAAGACCACTGATATAACAAGCTCTCGTTATAACAATGTAGTTTTCCTGGTCCCACCTCTTTGTATTTTATTGTATTTTGTCCCTGATATTACAAGTTTTCAATATAAAGAGGTAATTTGTCTGGTGCCATCGACCTCGTTATAACGAGGTTAGACTGTACGGTGAACAGTCAAGTACACACCATACATTGTTTCCAACCCCATCAGAATATAAAAAATTGACATATATCAGACGAGTATTCTTCACGTTTTGACTGGCTGAACACTGCATATTGTATGCTATTGTGAATATGGTACTGACCATATGCTTTTTGTCCACATTTGAATATCAACATGTTTTTTTCCAGAATATCCCCAACAGCATCAGAACTGAACAAAACAATGTGGGGGTATTTTCACATGTACTAGAACTCATTAGATCTTTGAAATCACAACCTCTAAAAAAATGTTCTGCAATGTGCAATGGATTACCACGTTGAAACTCAAAATTTAATCCAACGTTACACAAAACATCAAGCTTCTATTCATAAAATAACACTGGTGACCTTCGACCTTTAAGCTCAAGGCACCAAAATTAAATTCGCAAGTCATCACATTCATATTTGAATTAAATAATTTACTATATCAAACTAACAGCATGGATGCCAGATGGAATTTGATCAGAGGGCCTGAAAATCACTGAGCATGTAACAGCAACACTTTGCACACAAAAATGTTATAAATGTGGCCTGAATATTAGCCCGAAAACTGTAACGAGTGGCAAATAATCAAAGGACTTCTGGAATATTTGACCTTCGACTACAGAAGCTGAATCATACAATTGTTACTCAAATACATTGGAGTTGCTCCGACACAAACGGCTTCAATATTTCTAGTCCACAATTCAGGCAATGGATACGCCAACATGTTAGTCCTAATTATCAAATCATTGATATTTCAGTATTGAAAGATAATGTCAAGTAGAATTAACACCTAGAAATACAGTCCAGCCTCTTTATAAAGTGCACTGATAGATCTCGTTATTATAAGGAAGTTTTCCGGGTACCATGTCTTTGTATTTTATTGTATTTTGGCCTTGTTATAACACGGTTTCGATATAAAGAGATAATAAAGAGATAATTTCTCTGGTCACAAGGACCTCATTATAACGAGGTTTGACTGTATTTATGAATCATTTTTTGATTTACATAAGGAAAGGTTGGGAATTAAATGTTATTCAGAGACATTTCTTTCAGCCATCCAAAGTTTTTCCCTTCAGAATGAGTTGCAATATTCATCACCACTGGCAAGAGTACATGGCCTATCTCTTTCCATTTATTTTCTTGTTAAAACAAACCAATCTTCAATCTGCATCTTATCCAAATTACGTTTTGAGAATAAATTACAGAGATCTATAAATTATCCGTATGAGACCCTTTATGAACTGCTGGCATTTGCATAAGAGCATGCCTTTGTGTATCAAGGGCACCCCCCTCTAAACAAAAACCCAGAAATAGAAAATTCATACACATATTTTTGTTCAGACAAGTGCAACGCATAAGTATTGTACAGTCTTAAATTTTTCGTACTCTACAGAGAACTTTCATTTGGTAAAACTTTTAAATCATATTAGAGGATCATAAAAGGAAAATCATTTTTTATCCCTTATTACATGTAGACTTTGCTATTTTTAGAAGCTTGAAAGATTTTAATTGTCACTGCTCGTGAAGAAGGTCGGGCAGATCGCGCAATAAAGAACCTCCCCTTCTAATCTTCAGCAAAAACGTGAAATACAAAATCCGAAAAGCAAGAACACAAGTTATAATCTAAGGAAACCTCTGACATTTGCAGACAGAGAAAAAAAAATTGACTCTGACTCACAAGATAAAAAGAATTTACAGCTTGTCATGAAAAACCACAACAATTTGGTAACACTTTTAAATCACAAGAGGATCATAAAAAGCTTGAAAAATTTTAATTGTCACTGCTCGTGAAGAAGGTCGGGCAGATCGCGCAGTAAAGAACCTAAAGGCCTTCTTATTTTCAGCAGAAACATCAAATACAAAATCCGAAAAGCATTAATACAAGCTTTAAGCTAAGTAAACTGCTGACAATTCCAAACAGCGGAACCGAAATGGACTCGGACTCACAGCTTGACAATGGAAAAACAACAACGATTAGCACATTCCATTTCAGATCAACAACAAACAACTCATGGACAAACGTCGGTAAAGCTGTGAAACCACAAATTTCTTTGAATCAGAAGATTAAAATCATATTTTATGTCAAACGGTCAGATCTTATACTACTTTTCTTCCACACAAATTTGCAAGAATATGAGAAATCATTAATTGCTCATTGATTTCTGAAAGGAATTCCTGGCCTCCACTTGGCAAGAGAACTGACTTTTCATACATAAGTCTATCTCAAATTGACTCAGTAGAAATTTGTTAAAATCTGAGAAATCATTTCCCTTTGTTCTTCGTTGGTTTCAGAGATAACCATTGCTTCGGTAGCATTCATGCCCTCCACAGAAGCACTATCCAATGATGAATCTCCTATCTCCGAACTCCTCTCGCTCTGCAACTCAGGGTCAATACGCTCAACAGTATACCTATTGTTCTTCCCGGCTTCAATCGGCATACCATGCTGCCTGTGCATGTGGCTGCGTTTGGCAGAGTGATTGGCGAAGCCCTCCCCACACTCTGTGCACTTGAAGGGCCTGGTGTGAACCCGACTGTGAGCTCGAAGGTACTGTTCAGTGGGGAAGTCTTTGGAGCAAGACTCGCACTTATAGGGTCTCTCTGAAGAATGGATTAGGCGATGGACCTTCAAGGTGGAGGGATCTGCGTAGGCTTTTCCGCAAACCTCACACTTGTGATCCAGCTGGCCTGTGTGGTTGCGTCTTATGTGATACACCATGTGCGTGACGTTCATGAATGTCCTCCCACAGTAGGAACAGCAGTGCGGCTCTGCCCCATTATGTCTCATTATGTGTATAGACAAGGCCTGCTTTGACTTGTAAGTTCTGTTGCACAAGTCGCATCTGTACCTACCAGTGGGGGTGCATGTGTTTGGAACGTGCATGTGCAAATGCGCTTTCAGCTTCGTCTGGTCGGCGAACATGGAAGAACACCCAGGCTTAGGACAAGGGATGTTCAGAGTCGCATGGGTCTTCAGATGAATCTTCAAAGAGACTTTAGAAGCAAGCACTGTACCACATTGGTCACACATGAAGCCATCAGCAGCCCACGGCACTTCCTCGTTGGGGTGTTGGAAGCGGATGTGCTTCCGCAGATTGTGCGCAAATGTAAATGTACGGTCACAGAACTTGCATTGAATATCCTTAACTTTAGCTGGGCGACGGTTTCGGGCTTTCCCAGAGAAATGTTTTAGATCCGTCCCTGGCATGAATGGATTGGACGATGAATACTTAGTGGGTTGGTCCTTAGGAGAGGGTTTGTGACTGCTTTCACAGGCTTGACTCTTGACATGATGCATCAAAGATTGCTTGGACATAAATGTATTCCCACAAACAAGGCACTGAAACAGCCCCAGGTGTCCAAGCATGTGGTAGTTCAGCTTCCCCAAAGACGGGAACTTCCTTGGGCAGTAGAGACAAGGACAAATCCCAATCTTGTGGTCAAACTCCATGTGATCCTGGTATTCTGTCATAGTCATCAGTTCCTTGCCACACTCCTTGCACGTGTATTTTTCATGTGTCTTATAATGGCTATTCAGGTGATGCCTTAGAAAGAACTGCTCATTGCACTCAACGCATGTCAGAATGAAGAAGTTCTTGTTCGAAATATCCTTGAGTTGTTCTAGTGTCCGCTTTGTCAGGTCTGTAGCACCCTCTTCATTATCACCATTAGCCACACCTAACGCAGAAGACCTATTCCCTGTTTCGGCACCCATCCCAGCACCACCGTCCTCATCCCCTGTGATGCCCCTGTACCTCTTCAGTAGGTCCCCAAGCTCTGCGTTCCTTCCGTCCTTCCACATCTGAATGGCCTCTGTGCAGACGTCACATTTGATACCCTCCATGCCGCAGTGCTTCTTCAGATGCTCTTCAGCGTTCTCCTGGCTCGTAAAGAAGGTCGGGCAGATCGCACATTGAAGAATTTCTCCTACTGTTACATCATCCGATTCCTTCTTCCAGCTCCACTCCGCGGCGATCTGGGTGGTGAACTCTCCATGTTCCTTGGCCATGTGAAGATTACGCTGAAAAATGCTTTTGAAGTATCGTGGACACCTAGTGCATTTGTCGCGGGGCGTGTGGCGACGCGGACCATTATTTGTCTTATTTTTCTTCTTTGCTTCGTGACCCTGATTCATTTCTGAAGACGCCAAGGCTCCTGGAAGATCAGCAAAACTGTCATCAGAGTCATCGCCATCATCAGCAAATGGTGCCGGGCTATCATCATCAGAGTCAGGCAAACGAACTGAAGATTGGTTTATACTCTCATTCACTTTTCCATGGGTATCTTTATGCCCAAGCGCAGTGGGTCGGTTAACTGAGACTTGTTCTGTTTTCTGATACTTCTTTTGCAATTCCTTAACCTTGGCTTTGGTTCTCAAATTTTCCTTTGAAAAGTCCCGATGAATAACAACCTGCAGAAAAAATGAAATGGGAAAATAGTAAATAACACAGTTTAATAACACAGAACATAGACTAAACAAATCCTCATATTTCATGGGAGTACAATGGCAACTCGGTATAAAGAGATCTGATATAACAAAATATCTGCTATAACGAGGTAAAAATGTGGTCCTAGCTCTTAATAACTAATTGTTTTTTAACACTGCTATAAAGAGATTATTGCTATAACAAGGTATTGTTGATGGTCCCTAGCACCTCGTTATACTGAGTTTCCACTGTATAGTATAACAATCTGTGCATGTTCTGTACAAAATGAAAATTTGAATGCAGTGTAACCTCACTATAACGAGATTCTTGAGACCCGAGAAATTACCTATAAATATTGAAACCCTACTATATCACGGCTAAATTACAATAGAATTTAAAGAGATGGGACCAGAAAAATCTCTATTTTGAGCTAATAAGGGATTGTTATATCAGTGCTCATTATCACAAGGTTCGACTGTATGGTTAAGACAAACAATTGCCAAAAGGCAATGCATGGCTTCTTTTTATATCAAATAGTTTTAAGCACTCAGTAAAAAATTTCATGAAGTTGAAAATATTTCTTCAGTCCCAACAGATTTGATTTCAATAGACAAGGATGACTGTATCTGAGCAGGGAGATGTCCCCATGTAGCGAGCCGACAAAGAGCCAGGTGCTTGTAGGCACTTGATATCCAGGTGTTAAAGACAAAAGAGTTTATGGGTTGCTTGGACGAGGAAATTAGATGCGTAAAGGAATCATACATGTACAATGCATCAGTTCGCTGCGCCATTATTGTACATTTCATCTCGCTTGTCAAATGCACCATAAATTGAACCAGCGAATGGATCCTTATGAAAATTTATGATTATTAACGTGCAAAATTACGAGAAAGACGCAAGGCCACGCTTTAGTGAATAACACTATGTCGTAGAATGGAACTCACTGTTTCAATTTTACGAGAGTAAAATATGCGCAATTTGTCGGAACAGCCTTAAATATTGTATTTTTGTTAGGATGTAATTTTCCTTTTTCTGTCAAAAGCATTAAATCTTAAGTTGAATGAAGTTCTAGATTGGTAAAAACTGTTTATCTGTAGTTTTTCAATAGTTCTACCCCTTTAATTTTCTATTTAAGGGCGAAAATAACCCTCTAATTTGGGAAAATTAAAATGATCTACAGCCACCCAACTGACAACAGGCAAGTTGCTGGTGTTAGGCGGCACGGCACATGAAACTTTGAAGTTTTAGTGAACAATAATGGAATGCAATGAATCCTATTGCTGTGCTATACAGATTGCTTGTACATTTACATAACATTACAAAAGATTTCACTCCTTTCCTGTCACCTCCCTGATCTGAGTTATCGTAGCAGGTTTACCAATTTTCTTGGTCTGCTGCCTCATAGTCACTATTATTAAACTGCAAATTTAGCCCATTTGTATTTTATAGTTTTTTTTGCCAGTGTTTTGAACCTATTCAGATGAGCAAATATCTGGGATGTGCATCACCGTAGAAATAAAAGGATAAATAGGCAAAAAATTAATAAACCAGATGAGAGAAATGGTGAAAAAGGGCACTTTAAAGGTACATTTTTATAAACAATGAATTTGTAAATACAGTCCAACCTTGTTAAAAAGAGCACTGATATAACAAGAACTTGTTAAAACAAGGTAGTTTTCCTGGTCCCATCTCTTTGTATTTTATAGTATTTTGGCCCTGATATAACAAGGTTTCTATAGAAAGAGATAACTTTTCTGGTCCTATGGACCTAATGATCATTATTATTATTATTATTATTATTATTTATTTGGCAAATTCAAAGCAAAACAATTACAGTATAGGTAAAGGATACAAAGATAAAAGAACTAGGTAAATAAACAAAAAGAACTAGGAAAATGAATCATGAGGTTTGACTGTATATAAATATATTTATCATGTACATATAACAATACTCCATGATTGGCAGCTCTGCATATTATAAGCGCTACAAAAAAGGATTGATTAGTTTAAAATCAATAATCATATTGCCGACTTATATAGCGCCTAGCTCCACCTTATCGGTGCTCATGGTGCTTAAAGTTTAACACTCACTATAGTATTACCCGGCTTTAACCATAGCACTCTGCATTACAAGGAATTTCTTCCTGCCATCCCCATTCACCTCACATGGGTCGAGTGCAGCACAATGTGGATACATTTCTTGCTGAAGGGTGGGATTCTAGTAAATGCTTTCATAGGAATTGTGTTTATATCTCACCTGTGAAACAATCTCCCCGTTCTTCTTCACCTGCGTGGGTTCAACATAGCCATGTTTCCCTGCTGCGTGAAGCTTGAGTGATTCTGAATGGGTGAATGCCATCCCACAGATGCCACAGACGTAAGGTAGATCCTTGGCAGAGATAATGCGCATCATGGTGTTCGCTCGGTAGATGGACAGAACCATCTTGCCTTCTTTGCTCCTAAATGACCTACATAAACAATAATAATAGTTATGTGTATCATTAAGCGCTATTTTAATGTTGTACAATATTTATATTGCGCTAAAAACAAAGTGTTTCTATGCAATCTGTGCATTATCACCCAGCTATAGCATGGCTACCACTTGGCGCTTACTGCATTCAAGAGACTTCTTCCTACAAGTACCCATTCACCTTACCTGAGTTGAGTGCAGCACAATGTGGATAAATGTGGATGGAAATTAAACGCCATGGGTAGGGTTCGAACCTATGACCCTCAGGTCCAAAGGCAAGAGTCTTAACCACTACACCACAACGCCTCCAGTACACCATGGTACACAAGTTATAAACGATTTAATTCTCATCACCGACACAAGGATATCCGACACTGATATCTCCCTAGGGGGCTGGGAAAAGGACTTCCAACATGGGTGAAAACCTAGATCCACAAATGCAACAGGCATATTTAACAAATAATAAGTACCCAATTCAAAAGAATAATGACAATTAATACAATGAAGATTAAGACAAAGGGGACAGCTCTAAGAATACCACCCCTGGTTTTGATCTTATTTTTTCCTCCTTTCTCTTCTTTGACGCCATTTTAACACTTCTTGCGCTAAAGAATATTAGGTGCTCAAATACTTGAAGTCGATCTATGCCCGAGATGATGTGCATGATTTTGTTGACAATGATGATGGTGATATGGATGTTGATGTTGATGTTGATGATGATGGTGAGACGGTGATGATGATGATGATGATCATGATGATGATGATGATGATGATGATGACGATGGTGTAACGGTGAAGATGATGATGATAATGGCCTCTTGAAGAGCACCTCTCTCTGCCTTTATAAGCCCCGGTCACATAGGGCCCCAGAAGCAAGACGATTCAACATGACTCTTTTTTTCTGAGGCATTTAATTGTAAATTAACAGAGAGTCGTGTTTAGTTGTGTTGCTTCAGGGCCTGTATGTGACTAGGGCCTTAGCTGGGTGCTAATGGCGCCCAATTACTCATAATAATGTTAATGCTTACCTTCCTCTTGCAGCTCTCTTTGCCTTCAGTCCGGCTAACTTGGTACTCAGATTAGCGGGTAACATCTTAGTGGTTGTAGTGGTAATATTCTCAGGACTGTCCTTACACGCACTGGTCATATTCTGCTCGTGGCCCTCCTCAAATACGCTGGTCGAGCCCTGCCCTGAACTGTTGTCATCCCCCACCTCGTCTAGCCTGGATTCGAGTGAGTGGCTCGTTGTATTGCTGGGTTTGGTTGGTTTGGACCTCTTCTTTGTCGTCTTCTGCGCTGTACTGACCCTTTGTGTAGACTTCCCCCTCATCACTTGAAGCAGGTCCTTATCATGTTGTGAATTGGCAGAATTTCCAGACTCACTGGATATTAGAGAATTCAGAATGTCTTGAAATGTCATTGACACCATCCTTTCCTGCCCAACTCGGACCGAAGCCAACGAAGAGTCCTGGAGGGAAAAATTTTAAATAAATACGTCATTGAGATGGACGGAAACTGCCACTGGATGATCTTCTTGATGAACTCTGTCATTTCTCAATTGCATTTGTGAGCCATTTGGCACATTTTCAGGTAGAGAGAAAAAGTTCTCAAGTTCGCAAGAGATTTTAGAGAGTTCAAGGTGTCTTGAAATGTTGTTGACACTATCCTCTGCTGTTCGACTCGGACCGACGCCAACGAAGAGTCCTGGAAGGAAAGTCTTAAAAGAAATATGTAATTGAAGTAGACAGAAACTGCCACTGGATAGTCTTCTTCATGAACACTGCCATTTTTCTATTGAATATTTGGGGGACATGTGGCATATTTTTAGGTAGAGTGAAAGAGTTTTAAGGTTCGAAAGACATCTTAGGAAGATAAGGATGTCTTTTAATGATTTGACACTATCCTTTGCTGCTAAACTCGGACCGATGCCAACGAAGAGTCCTGGAAAGAAAGTTATAAATTAATTTTGTAATTGGAGTGGATGAAAACTGCTACTGAGTAGTCTTTTTGATGAACACTGCCATTTTTCTATTGCATATTTGTAGGACATTTGGGACATTTTTAGGTGGAGTTATATAATTTTCAAGTTCGCAAGAGATTCTAGAGTTAAGAAAGTGGGTATCCCTGCTCAATCAATTTGTTTATGATGAAAACTGCAGAACGTCATCTGCAGGTCATTTATTCTATTGTCAGTTGCAAAAATTTCATGGTGTTATACTTACCATAGTCACATTATCGAGCGTTAATTTGTCATGAGGTTGTGCAATGTCTTCTGCAATCTGGACTATGTCTCCATCCTTCTCATCCTCCTGTTTCTCTGAGCATTCCATCTCTAAACCGTTTCCTCCCTCATCATCACCTTCGTCAACATCCTCTTCCTCCACCTCTTCATCCTCCTCATCCTCGTCTATTAGATCTTCCAGCTCTTTCAATCCCTTTGCCGCTTCCTTCTGTCGATCTTCCTCCGTCTGGCCCTCCTCTTCCTCCTCCCTATCGGACCAGCTATGCCATCCACTCCAGCTTTCCTGCCCACCATTGCCAACATCATCATCATCATCATCCTCTTCATATTCTGAGACGATCTCCTTCATGAACACAAAATAGAAATAAAATTGTTGTCATTATCTTTCTAATATTTTGCATGGCATAGTGGTTCTGACTCTCACCTTTCAACCCGAGGGTCGTAGGTTTGATTCCCACCCATGACATAATGTCATTACTTTCCTTCAGTATAAAGAAATGTATCTACATTGTGCTGCACTCAACCCAGGTGTGGTGAATGGGTACAAGTAGGAAGAAATTTCTTGAATGCAGTGAAAACCATGTGATAGCCGGGTAATAATGCGACATAGCGCAAATAGAAACACTCTGAATTAAGCGCTATACAAATGTTGTTGTTATAGTAATAACATTTATACATGTAGGGCGATTTATGACGGTGTTCCAAAGCCCCCTAATAGGCTGTCTAACATACTTCCGGTAGAAAATATAAAAACAACAGAGTAAGTACAAAATAATTAGAGCCCAAGATGCAAGAGGCTACTTTGTACAGAGGCAAACACCACAAAAAAAAATAGGCAATTTAATGAAAACATGAAAATCCTTGGAAATTTTCACATCATATATTGAGCGACACATATAAAACATAGCTTTCAAACACAAATTTTTCATGACAAATAGAGGTAATTAATTGGTGTTAAACACTAAATTTCAAATGTAGTATCCTACAGCTGTACCTTTAAATTAACACTTAAATATAAAGTCTTTACAATAATTCTAGGCGGTACTTCACTAAATCATTCTTAAAGTTACAAACAACTTTAATAAATAGTGGAGTACGTTAACGAGTGTAATTACGCATAAGATTCTAGATCAGCCATTCTCAATTACTTTTGTTAAAGCTCCACATTTCTTTTTGACACTCTCAACTGCTCCACTGATAAGTTAGGAAATATGAATGCCTTGTGAAATCCTGCCACATACGTCATACGTGGCATGGGTACACAACCCCATACACATTATTTTTCTTTGTGTTTTGAGTTGCTATATTTAAGGTGAANGCTTTTTTTTAAATATAATATATGCAAGTTGTATGGATGCCTCATTAAATCCTAGTACGGACGTACAACGGGCACACATCCCAATACACATCAAACATTTAAAAGTTCTACAAGCAAGTGAGCAAAGCGAACGAGCCAATTTTTTTTTACATTTCACACAAAATAGGCGGGTTTAATATATATTTATGCGTTTATTTATACATAAAGGTTGTTATTGATGATTCAAATTCTTGCTCGCGGTTTACAGGACATCATGTATGCAAACTGGATTCCCAGTGTTTAACTTTTTATACGGATTTAAGAAATACTGGGTTACTACGTTTGCTGAAAATAAACATGCATAAATTGGAATATTTTTTAGTAAACCATGACTATTAATTGACCTATGAAGTCCCCTCCCCCTAAAAACATTTTAATGTATGCAATTCCCATGCTGAATACTAAAAAATCATTGATAATTATGATTTTACTTTATCATATTCCTCTATGTATCTCTATCATTTACTTCTTCAAGTTTCTGCCCTGCAAATCAAAAGTTGAAGTTGAAAATAAACAGTGCGCGGGTTGAAGCTACCGATGTTCAGAAAACTGTTGCATTTCAAAACCTATAACTCAGCATTTTATTCCATTCAATCTGATGAATCGTACAGGATTATTGTTATACTTTTGATTTTTCCTGTAATTCTTTCGTTCGTATATTTCGGTGTGTTTTTTGCGATAAACAAATTGAATAAAAAAGAGGATAATAAAGACAATTGGGTTGCCAAATAATAGGTTCATACAGAAAATTGCACTGAGCAATATTCAGTAGCACATAGGCCAGGGGGATGCAGGAGCTTTTTGACTGAGGCAAGCAATGGTGTTTTGCAAGAATGCAAGGGCACCCCATATCTACTGAAATTTTCCCTTCCGTATTTTTTGTTCATTCCCGGCCCGCTCCAAGGCGCCACTCGGCAAGGCTCGAAGCGCCAAAAGTGGGCATAGCTGCCAACCTTAATTGGTAGAAATTAGTAATGCCCCAGTAAAAAAATTAGTAAAAGCTGTACATTTTGCATTGAATCACACAGAGAAATAGCTGTCGAAATTAGTAATTTAAGTTTTACTAGCAAAAAATGACATTTTCGAGTCAGAAATTAGTAATTATTACTAAAAATTAGTAATGGTTGGCAGCTATGAGTGGGGCGTGCGCCACAGTTTGAGAACCCCTGTTCTAGACCATTCAGCACACAAACTCGTACCAGTCATGCGTAAAGTCAATCTTGAAGCCTTTTGTATTAACATGGTGAAACAACACCCTGAACTTTTCATCTTTTTTTCTTTTCACTAAAATGGAAAAATCACATTAAAATTATGAATAACCATGTGAATTATGATGTGGAAAGATATATTGACATGCATTTGGGCTTTGCATCCGATTTTTCTCATGCATTGTGTAAATTGTGTTTGAAAAATAAAGAACTTTAATTAAAAAAATAAAAAAATAATAAACTATAACACTTCTTCCGACTAACCAATGCTGAAAAATGGCATTCAAGAGCATCCAAAAAAAAATTCTAATGAACCTAATTACTACACTTACTCTCACCTTCATCACTCCATCTCTGATGAACAGCGTTGGCACAGCATTTGACCGGATTCGGATTCGAGTTTTCTCATTTTTGTCTGTTTTCTTAGTAAAGCAGCTCTTCTTGAAGTGTTCAGAGCATAGCACAGTCCTGGGCTTCGGCTCAAACCCTTCCTGCCCAAGGTTTTTCACCCATAATTTGCGGATCGAGGCTGATCTAGGAAACCTGAGAGGAATCAATAAGAAAGCAAGTATTACATTTAGCTCATTCTTTATTAAATATTACATCCATATCGCAGTGCAGCAGGACTTACAAGGCCTATTGTAGTGAGTGATCACATACTATTCAATAATTTAATAATTATGCCATATTGCACAAAATCCAATAGCTAGAACCTTATTAAATCATACATTGAATAATACCTTGATGAGGGCGTTTAAAGTTTATTAAAAAACTTGTTTGCCCCTCTCCTCCGTACTGGTTCTTTAAAGACTGAAATTGGCTTTGCAGACGTGAATTTTAGTGACAGCATGGGCAAGAAAACTGTTGGTCTGGGTTATATTTTTCTCTTTTGGATTCCCACGCCTTTTCCAAGTTTGATTTGAAACAGTTAACAGTAGAACTAGAGACTGAAACACCAGGTAGGTTATTCCATTCTGTCACAGTTCGATGGGAAAATCTGTTCTGTCTCCTTCGGGTAGTAGCTCATGGCTTTTCCATCTTGAATTTATGAACTCTCGTTCTGTAGTCTGGCTTAATCTTGAAGAAACGGGAAAGTTAAAAGCACTGCTAGAGCTAGACCGATAAAACGGGTCTATTTCGATCAGGATTTGCTATCGCCTGGCTACGCATCCTTCCTCAATAGGGGCACCACCAAAAGTCAGAAATCGTTAAAAAAAACCCTCCGAGAGTCAGATTTTTCTGTCTATGCTAGAGCTAACATAAGAAAATTTGACGAATTAGATTGTGACCCCATCAAGATGATAATTCAGTGATATAACTTTTCCATTACCCAAATAAATATCTACTTCAGGGGCGAATCCAGGATTTGTTAAAAGGGGGGGGGGCCCGGGAGGATGACTTCAAGCCCATGTGCGCAAAGCGCACATCGCGAGCGCGAAGCCCTTTGCGGCCGGGGTCCAGGGCCCACTTTTAAGGGTCCTGGAAGCTTTAGGAATGAAGCAAGATGATCTAATACGAGCGAGCGTAGCGAGCAAGAGAAATATGTCAATTTTATTTTAATTTTTGCTACATTTGTACACTCAAATATTGGCAAAAAGTGCTTTAGCCCATATAGCCTATTTTAATTCAATTTCTGAATGTAAAGAAATGATAAAGCATGATAAACAGGTACGAGCATAAGGTTTCTTATGCCTATGTAATAAATGATGTTTATACGACAGAATGAAGCAAGATGATCTAATAAGAGCGAGCGTAGCGAGCGAGAGATATATATGCCAATATTCTTTTAATTTTCGCTACATTTTACACTCAAATATTGGGAAAGTTCAATAGGCCTATAAATGAAGTTATATATTCAATGTATAAATGCAAAGGAATGAAGCAATATGATCTAATACATAGCGAGCGAGAGAAATATGCCAATGTTCTTTAAATTTTCATGACATTTGTAGCTCAAATATTGGGAAAACGTTCATTGAGGGTATGCAATGGAGAGCGTTACATCATTTCAATACCTGAATGTACATGTAAATAAATAGCATGGAAATAATCTTAAAGGAGCGAGCGAAGTGAGCCAGAAAAATTTACCAAATTTCATTTCCTTTTTCATATTTTAGGGGACATATGCCTCCTCCTCCTGTGCCCCTCCTATTTCTGGAAACCGGCCTTGAATATGGCAGTTTGAGGCCAAATTTAAGAAAAGTCAAATTCAAAACCAACCACTGAGAAGCTAGGAATAGTGGGGAATGTCTTACCGCTCGAACCCGAATCTCCATACCAAAGAATGTACATTTAATGATACGTCTACGTTAAAATTGTATAGAAATCGTTGCGACGGTTAACAACAAAAAAAATTGTAGTGCATATTTATACCAGGGGCGTATCCAAGAGGGGCACAACAGGCGCCCCCTCTATTGGCGGTCAAAAAATAAGAAAAAAAGCGGGAAAAAATGAAGAAAAAAATCCCCAAAATATATAAGGCAATAGTGAGACGGGTTTAGTCTGGTTTCAAAACTAATCTTCTCATGAGCTAAAAGACTTAATTAAAGATCTGCCATCCATTGTCATGATGCCATTCCTCCTGATCGAGGTTGCAAAACCATGCATGCAGGCCTATAATTTTTGTTAAGTGACTTTGTCATAAATGTCTCTTCCGGCAGTTTGTTTAACTCCTAACCAGTCATCCTCTCGGCTCCCTTCTCTTTTTCAGCTTTTATCTACGGAACATTTTTTTTCTCTAAAAAATCATGAAGTGTTTTTTTTTTTACCGAAAAAATGAAGGCGGTCCGTTGAAAATTGTTCCGTAGATAGGGGCGGCCGGTGGGAGGGAGGCCTGTTGAAAAATCCTCCGTAGATATAGGGGCATCAGAGACCCTAGCTCGATGCCATCTAGCTCCCTATTCGGGCTTCATTTAACATTTTACACTTTATATTATCATTCTCTTTTATCAAACTGACATTTACATTTACAATTTTTTACATTTACATTGTATGTTTATCTTACGGGCAGGATAGCTGACTAACGTAAAATGTAAAATACCAGATTTTAAACGTTAATATTCATGAATCCTGGCTTGAAAGTTGGATATAATCGAACTTCAGAGCCCCCC
>BQKZ01004148.1:0-12227 GCA_036244855.1 Temnopleurus reevesii
GGGGGGTTGAATGAATCTTCTTCTTCAGAATCACATAATTTCGCGTCTCTATGTAATTCATGACTGCTCAAAATTTGCGCAAAAAATATTGAAAGTTCAATAAAGACAAATTTAAAACCAATAACGGTTTCAAATCGAAAAATTAAAAGCCCCTCCTTTCTCATTAATCACAATTTCCTCATTTTTCTTTCCTCTCAGGATTTTCCCCCTATCTACACTCGTAGTTATCATATCACCATCATGAAAAGAACATAAGCTTTTTACTATTCAGTTACGAAAAAAATGTTTACATTGTTACCGATTTACTCACTGTCATCAAAATATTTCCCATATCTCTCGAGACATCGTTTTCCCAAATATGCATTGAAAATCATTACACATTTTTTATTAATTTGCAAAGAATTTTGATCATCTTTTCAAGATCGTTTTTCTTCAAATAATGTTTTCCCAGTTCGATGAACATAAAACTGTACATCAAATTAAAAATATTTGTAAAGATTTGAAAGACGAGTTCATTCGTAAACAATCAAATATGCTACGCATAAAATTATCACATTAAAAGAAGAGTCTACTGAAAAAATTATTTATCAGGAGTTCTCATTAGGTGTCCGTTTTTTCGCAAACCTTTTTTGTTCTGTTTATTTGATTTTTCTGCTCCTGTTAAAGACATATTTTGAGGTAGAATCTTCTTTAGACAATGCAAAAATCAACTTGTTGGCTTCACTCATTTGTGCAATTTGTTTCAAAGTTACGAGAAAAAAACTGGGCGAGAATATTTTTTTTTAAGTATCTTGTGTGGTATTGCTTTATTTGTAAGGAGGATTTCTTGATATTTATTTGTCTAGTATTTTATTTGGTTTAATTGTGGAAACCTCAAATCACTCCCGATATCATCGCGTTTTTTTTTTTTTTTTTTGGGGGGGGGGCCTTAATTTAACTCGGACTATAGGAAAGTATCTAAGCCTCTGCATCCCATTCTCTCTCTCTCTCTCTCTCTCTCTCTCCCTTTCTCCCTGAAGAACTGGAGAGCTCATTTTAACGGACACAGTTCGATGCTGAGAAAATTATCATTCGGATTTAGGATCATAATATTTTGTAATTCTCTTCCCTGAACTCCCTGACCCTCTCCACTCTGAAGATACATTAGTAACGATAATCATAATGATACTATACAAACACTGGAAATGATGATGGTAACGACATATGAACGACAATAATGCAGATATCAATAATGCTATTGATAATATCTTCAGGAAATTGGGATTAGGAAATGTAGGTCTTGAAACAAAAACGATATTAAAATCATGACCGTTTTATTATGCTGAATATTTTTTATAGAGTGAGAGTAAATTTAACAATTATCATTTTTGGAACACTCAAATGATTTACACTCCTCAACTCTTTCTCATCTTTTTTTCTCCGATATTTAACTCTTCTGGCACAAAAGTTGATTCGCATACAATTTACACGGTTGTGAGTATGATTATAAATAACATAAAGAAGCAGCATTGGACCGTTACAGAATTCTGATTTCTACCGTAATGTTCTGAGATTTATTTAGCATTACGTCTGGGGACTAAACCTAGCTCTTTCCACGCTCCTGTTCAGCCCATTGTGACGTCACGCTACCGCGCAGAGTTTTACCGCGTACGCGTAAACAGCTTAAGGGCCCTTTTGTCGCGACGAGCCTCATTTATTTTAAAAATATGGTAGAGAAGGCCTAAGAATCTAGGAAGGAGGTGGGGAGAAAAAGGGATTGAGGATACCTAGGTTGGGGGATGAAGGAGGAGAAGGAGAAGGAGAATTATGGGAAGAGAAGAGGAGAAGGACTGTTTACGAAACCAGATTTCACGGCAGGAGTGTTAACTCCTCAAATGGCGGATGAGATGACGTCGTTAGTCGGTCTGGTAGCAGTGTGCTATTGTGCAAGTGAGAAGTGTAAAAAAAAATAAATGTGATTTATTTATAAATTTATTTAAAAAAAGGGGTCAGAGAATGCTGAAGAATATAGGCAGGAGGTGGGGAGAAAAAGGGATTGAGGATACCTATTTCGGAGAATGAAGGAAGAGAAGGAGATGGAGAATTATAGAAGAGAAGAGGAGAAGGACTGTTTATGAAACCAGATTTCATGGCAAGAGTGTTACAACTCCAATGGCAGATGAGATGACGTCGGTAATCGGTCTGGTAGCAGTGTGTTAGACATGTATTGTGCAAGTGAGAAGTGTAATAAAAGAAATGGGATTTAAAAAAGGCCAGGGGACAGAGAATGCTGAAGAATATAGGCGGGAGGTGGAAAAAGAAAAAGGGAATGAGGAGACTGAAGTTAGAGAACAAAGGAGAAGAAGGAGAAGGAGAATTATGGAAGAGAAGAGGAGGAGGACTGTTTACGAAACCAGATTTCACGGCAGGAGTGTTACTACTCCAATGGCGGATGAGATGACATCGTTAATCGGTCTGATAGCAGTGTGTTAGACATGCTGTGTGACCTTGGAAGCGCAGCAATGAACGTGGCAGCATGACACCATTACTTTCGGGCAGTCTGCAAGTACAGACCCATACTACGATACTAGTAGTTTATTCAGTGCCACTAACTGGTGGAAGTAACCATGTCTGGACCACAGACAACCAGTAGCTCCTGAATTAGCCCAATATGAGTAGCAGAAGGTATCGTAAAGCAGGGTCAATAGGAACGCTGTGGTGAAGAAGGCCTTAGCGAATTAGTTTATTGATCTTAGATACCCTTTAAAAGCAAAATGAAAAGATATATTGCTAGATCCTTGAACTCTCTTTAACTTGAAAATGTTAGAGCAAATGTTCCGGGTGAATGGTCTTTTAATGGTGCTAAATGATTAATTAGCAAGCAGTGTTGTCTTAAGGTTAATTTGAGGTTGGAGCCTCATCTAATATTTAAACTATCACTGTAGTTACTGCTTGGCGATCCATGAAGGCTAGACACGGTATACTCTTACTTATAACTTAAGAAAAGCTGTTTGACCATTTTAGAGTGCTTCTGTTGCACTGTTGAACTGTTGAACTGTTGATTGAAAATTTCCATTACTGTTAATTTTAGCAAATTAATTTTCATCACCTAACACTTTTTAAAGCATTTTGTTAGATTGTAATTACATATATGCCTACACAAATAAATGCTTGGTCTGGCTTATGGGCCTAAACCTTCTCTTCTGATGCACAGTGATTCAAATTGATAAATTTGAAGAAATTCACTTGTTTTTGTTTGACTCATGTTGAAGTATTAAAGGAAATGTCTCAGAGTGGAATCCCAATACTTTCCCCCCTTTTTGGGGCATTGATGAAAATTGCCATTGACATGTGTATGACAATAAACCAAATGAGAGGGGGTAATAACGGAAAGGGCATCAGTCTTGAGAATGCACAAAGTAAAAAGTGATCTTGACTACCTTAAAGCAGATTATCAGTTTTACTTTTCATTATATAGAATCTCTTGGGGAAACTCTTTTATGAATGAATGTTTGTATTGATAGTCCTCCAGCAAAAAAAGATTGTTTGTTAATAGACCACTTTCGTAATGTATTCAAATTTATTCAAGTTTGCCCCAAGATGAAGTATGTATTCAGCTGGCGAAAGAGAATGAGAGAACAAAAGTCAGAATGATACTTGCACACATTAATTAGCATTGCTAGGTTGGACAAACATCGGAGCTTGGCCAACCTAGCAACAACCACTTCATGCTATCCACATTTCTTCTTTTATTTTGTCATTGTGCATTTGAAATGTTTGAAATGTGCATAAAGTTTGAATACATTACAAAAGTTGTCTATTGAAGAGGTTTTATCTAAACACATGGTTATCTAATACCTTATTCTGAATAAGGTCCACATGGTTGGAATATGGAAGAATAATATAAATTTTAGTTTGTTGATAATTAAATGAATGTGGGTGATGTGGTGTCTGACCTGCCAAAGTTCTCCTAAATATTAACCAACCAACAAACAACAGTAAGAAAATTAACAATTACTATATAACGACAACAACCACAACAACAATGACACCACCACCACCACCACTAACAACAACCACCAACTAACTACCAAACCAAACCGAACCAAAACAAACCAAACCAAACCAAACCAAACCAAACCGAAGCAAACGGAACCAAACCGAACCAAACCGAACCAAAACGAACCAAAACGAACCAAAACGAACCAAAACGAACCAAAACGAACCAAAACGAACCAAAACAAACCAAATCGAACCAAAACGAACGAAACCAATCCAAGCCAAACCAAACCGAACCAAACCAAACCGAACCAAACCGAACCAAAACAAATCGATCCAAAACAAACCGAACCAAAACAAACCGGACCGAACCGAACTGAACCAAACCAAGGTATATACTTCACAGTAATGTATACCAACAACAAAATTATCTAATTATTCTGATTTAGTTTTCACAACCTGATAAAACAGATGAGTATATTAATTTTTTTTTCAGGTGATATGAAAAAAAATATCCTACAAAATCAAATATTTATGAAAGATTGCTTGCTTCACTGAACATTTCAAATAATGCTGGGATGTTCATTTCCTTCGTCACATCAAACAAAATTCCCAGGAGGCACCCTGGATTATTGTCCAAAGCGATCATTTCCCTCCATCAAAATTAGAAAATAATCGCTCAAAGCCTGTGTCATTTAATCAAGCATAAGCAAAGTTTAATTTTGTCGGACATGACAGATCATCTTGCATCTGGCAAAATCATCATGGTTTCGGGCCAAAAAATACAAATTACTAGACCGTGTGCAATGTGAACAAAGGGGTTCTCTTTTTCAGATTTTTCAGATTTTGGAGGCGCTCTGTGAAGGTAGTTACAGGTCTGTTGAGGCTATATTCTGGATATGGGATTGCATGTTGGATTGAATCACTGAATAGTGAATTATAGCTGCATGGGGAATATGAAAATAAAAATGTATTAAAAAAGGACATTTGCATTGAATATGCATACATTTTTCCCCCTTAGCCTTATTTAGATTGAGTATAAGATAATGAATTATATTATATTAGGCAAATTATAGAACAAACTATAAATGTACATGGAATGGAAGGCGAGAGCAAGCTAAATATAAATGGTAAACATAATGTAGAATAATTTTGCAATGTAGTGTTGTTTATTCAAATTATTAGTGTATGATTAATTGGAAAATGGAATTTCATTACTCTATCAAAGATATTGATGACTTGAAATGGACTAGAATTTATACTGGACTAGAATTAGAAATAAAAAACATCAGCAGGTATAAATGTAGGCCCCACTGGTATCTGTAGGAATACATCCAATTTCAATTATGCACAATACCAATTACACAGGGGATGTTGGGCCTCTCATACGATCCTTTTCCTGATGATTTATGGATAATTTGATAATATGCAGTCCTTATATAGCACTAACTACTTCTGATAAAGGTCTGTAGACGTTCTTCAATTAATGCAGCATTATTATCCTGGCTTTAGCAATAGCAGCTTGTGAGGCGCTTGCATGTGCATTTCGAGGAATGTATTCCTATCAGGTACCCATTCACCTCACCTGGGTTGAATGCAGCACAATGTGATGAATTTCTTGCTGAAGGAAATTAATGCCATGGGTGGAACACGAAATGCGGACCTCTGCATGGAAAGCGAGAGTCCCTGAAGCTTCCACAATTTGACAGCAATGATGGTTTAATCATGCATTAGTTTTATAGCTCTCTATTGTTTTTAAATTGTGACTTCGCCCTGTGATAGAACTTCATGATTTTTTAAAATACATTTTTCATGCAATTATCTTAATTTTTGACATACATTTTCTTGGCTACTCTTTCAGAAGCATTGCAATTTGACCCCATCCCTCAGAGGTAAAGGTTGCCCTATATTTACAATAATGAAAGTTCCACCATTAGTCGTATGTTAAGATAAGCGTTTCTTTTCTAAGCAGCGAACGTGACACATTGACTCTGGCGAGAGTCAGGATCGTACACGTCTATATCCATCATAGCACTGTAATGAGTTAAGCAGGGACTACGTATTGCCAATTTAGATGTTTCTACTGATTCTACCCTGCGTTGTCTGTTTTTCAATGAGTCACTTAATTTTTGTCCATTAAGTAAACGTGACTATCAGATTTACTTTGGAAGTAGTTTTATCATTTAAATTTTTAGCAGCTTTTCTAGAGCCTCTTGGCTGGATTTAAATGGGAAAAAAATTATTTCATGTTCAAATGATAAAGATTGACTGTATACACACTGTAGCTATACTAGCATGGTATAGCTATGTGTATACAATGAAAAAAATGTGTTTGAATGTTCACGAACGAGACCACATTTTGCGGGAAATTGCGCACTCATATAATTTCAACTCTGCTCAGTCCAAAAAATGTGTATGAACTGTCGGTCAATTGTACCATTTTGTTAATATGTCGTTTCTATATCAAGTTTCAGTATGAACTTAATCGCATCTGAACATGGGCTTAAAGGATAGTCTGCATTTATTCATTGAAATGGTCAAACCTTTTCAAATTCGATCACTACTGATATCCATTTTCCTTGCCAATAGCCTGCCGTTAAAAAATAGAAATATGCTATAAGAAGCGAACAAAGATAAGCTCCCCATAGCCACTTCTGTACATGGGATGTACACCACAGAAAAAGTTTGTGATCTAATCACTCTCTAAAAGAATTAGTATTTCCTGGATTAAAAGGAAACTTTTTCTTCTAAAAAATTTAGAAAAGTTCTGACCAGTTACGCAGCGTACTGGATTAAGTATGTCCCGTATGTACAAATCTGCAGAAGAGATTGGATATTAGATATTGTGATTTCTCTCCTCTTCCCCATATATACTGAGACAGATCTGAATGTCATTTATGAAATAATGACATGAAACGTCTTAGCATGGCTCACTTATTTTGGGGCCACCATGTATAAATAAATGAATGCCAGGAGAAATTTTGTCTTGGTGCTCAAAGATAAATCAAGCTCCGAATATCCTATAATAATCCTCCCCGGATGTGTGGAATCACTCTGTTCAATAATTGGTTCAATAATTGGGTCGGAGGCTTGCTTTATTCTCCCCTCTCCATGTTCTTGTGTTTATTTTCACATGTGACTGCCTTCATCCGGTAAGGACATGACAAGACAGATTGGTGTATCTTCTCATTCCATCTTGACATCTGATTGGATGGTATGTCCCTGGAAGATGTTATACCAGTCTTATGGGAAGGATTATAGGGTAATCCTGCAGACCCTTATTTATAAGAATCATTTCCGGGATGAATTTTAAAATGTTCTTTACTTTGAAAGAGACTGGTAAGAAAAAGGAGAAAGAATTATCTCTCATTCAGACCTAATGATTATAGAATTGTTTTACATGAAAAAAATGATTTTTTACTTGAGAAAAGGGATTATTTTACTTGAAAAAAAGCATGATATTTACATGGTTGCAGGATTTTTTTTGTTAGATATGGGGAATTAGCAGCTCTGCAGATGGCAAACCAATTATCACCCATAGAAAATGTGATGATAAGTATATATTTTCAGAGGACTATATGGAATGCATTCTGTCATTTATTCTTTGGAATGTCAATTTGTAATTTTTGTCAGCATGAATTTACCACAACTTGTCATTTACCCATTCCATTCGGCATACCTGCAATAAAATTTATGTAATAACAAAATTCCAAGCAAATATTTATGTCCATTCTCAGAGACTTTACAAGGGTAAACAACTTTGAAATGTTCATATTTACATTGCCAATCTTTAGAAAATTAGCCATGGGTGACTGTAAGCTTTACAATTTCAAATAAAAGATGCAATTAATTTCCCAGCAGGTCTCAAATGGGATTTATCCACCGCTCTTTCATAAAGTCTGTTTATTTGTATTTTCATTTCTTTATATCTTATATTTGACTGATCTTTTCATTTAGATTTTGCCTCATTTCCACTTAACATTATCATTTAATTGATATTTGTTTGATTGATGTGTGCAACTTACTGAAACTTACAGTAAACAGATTTTATTTGGGTATTGTTTACATAAACAACAATATTAATCATAATGCACCTCAAAGAATTTCAAGAATTTTACTATAATACGATCCTGATAAATCTTGTGTGTAATGATTGTACCTGCAAAACAGAACATTTGTTTAAATAGAAATATTATGTTGTCCCATGAGGTAGGCTAAATACCAGCGATATACAGGAGTATGGACTACTTAGGTCCATGATAAGAGTAAGCTGGCATGCTTTCTTGAAGCTTGTTTACGAAGATCATTGACAACTTTGGGGGGGGGGGGCCCAGATAATAATGCCTACATTTACTATCCAGTTACTGTCTTGTCATAATTTTGAGCAATTATTGAGATGCCAACTGTTCTGAAATATTCATGAGGTAATATTTAAATGTGAATAAAGCAACAGCTGACGAGACGTGAGAGCAAAATGCTACAAAATAAATATACTCTTTGCCATTCACAAGTAACAAGAGCCTTGAATTTATGTGAAAATGCACCTTATGCATAATCTGAAGGGTTGGCATCTCTGTAATTAGCCCCTGGTCCTGTATCGATGAAAGTAATTTTAAAAAAGTCATAAGGAGTGATTTTATGTATCTAGAGTCTAAAAAGTACAATTTAACAAAAGCAGGATTACCTGATAGTCTTTTCTTTATTGATGTGCACATATGAGAGACTGCTAACTTTGCCTATCAGATAAAAAACTTATACAACAAATTGATAATTTCATATTTATTCAAAAGTAATTAAACCAAACTCTCCTTCATCAGAATACCATGCTAATGTAAAGATGTTTCCTAAGGATGTTTATTTGTTGCGTGCTGGATATAATCTCCGGAAACCCTGCAAATTGCAGTCTTTTAACTATTTTTTATCCAAATAATTCTGTCCTGATTCGGTTTCCTGCCTTAGTGAGAGTTGAAAGGTCAAAAGGACGAATGATAGTGGTAAGAGTCTGATCTTATTTCATATTTTTGAGTTTTTGAGAAGTGAAAGTTATGTCTGTTACAATTACTTGTAAAGGATAAACCCTTACTTTTAAGATCATCCCTGAGTACCAATAACATGTTCACAAAAGTTAAAAATGTTTTAATCTGGACTTGATTCCTAAAATTTATTTTTTCTGTTTTATTCACAAAAGTGTTCTTCAAGGGTGTCACACCTGACCAAAAGTGGCATCTATTTTTATCAAAATACAAGCGATGTCAACTATACTCACCATGGTACTGATACCTGTAGTGTGCCCATTTACTGTTGTTATTTCTCAAACTTTGGCAGTTCACATACTGTAATAGTGTTTGATATATCATACAAAACCAAAGCATATTTACAACATAGATTACACCTAGGATACATTCTACGTGAGTTGAAATGTACTTTACGCATTGCAACATATATTCACAAAATATTTACAAAATAGGTGAATAAAACAGAGTAGAGAAATTAAGAACAAACATTTAAATAATGAATAAATAAAAAGAACCAACGACAGTTATAGATAATATTTGATAGGCTGTATAGCGAAAGTGAAAACAAATATCTAATGCCATGACCATGAGTTTAATTTTGAGCTTTTTTTAGGTGTGGCACTATGCAAGAGGGACCTTGCATGTGTGACGCAATTGTTACGCATCTTCTATAGAAAGACCCTATATGTTATGATCTCTCTTCATTATCATATTTAATTCTTTACTTTACAAAAAAAAGACAAGTCATTGTTTCTCACTCTATAGTCCTATACAAACCAGGTGATGAAGAACATACTGTTCAATCACTTACAGTTTCATACTTATGACTCTATGATGAATTACTGTACCACAATAATGAATAGACAACTAATGATGCAGGTATCTGTAGATTAGGTGATGATGGTGTCCATAATTGCTCAATTCATCATGATTATCGGATGGGGGAACTTTTATTCCATGAAATGTTATAACAATTAACAGTGCATTTTCCTTGAAAAAAAGCACCATGTGAGCCATAGGAAATAACATGTTGTCTCAAGGCCGCTAATCATTGTAATTAGTGCTCCATAATATGCGTTAACATTGCCAATTTTGTGAGCTGTAGCTGAACGGTTTCCATCTCACTATCGATTCTTCTCTTGCTATTCATTAACGTTATAATGATTCAAAGTTATATCATCAGTATAGTCACAGATTGGCTATTGAATTGAAAATAATGCCTCATCACATGGCATGGGTGTAAAAATGAGATATGAAAGTATGGAAATGAAAATAGATAAGCATAGTTGTTGATACAGGTGCTGTGTTTGAATGGACTCAGGATTTTTGGGTGTATGTTTTGATAATGTATTTGTAGCCAGCATTTTTGGGCTTTTGCTTTGAAAAGAATGACAAAATAGTGTGAAACTCAAAATTATTTGTGAAATAAATTGAACAATGTAGTCAAATAATGTTTATGTATGTGCAGAAACCCAACTAAAATCATATAGGTTAAGTTTTAGAATTAAGTCCTATATGAAAATATACATGTATGTGTAACGTTGCTGGGGAACAAATTTATAATTTCTCTCAAAGTGTGTGCAATGTTTTGCTTATCATAAAGATCTTTATTTTTTTTTTGTCACAGGATCTATTTTAAATTATTTTGTAATTAGACAGTTCTGTCACCGGTAATCCGTTTGGTGTCCTTAAAAGGTCACAAGTCTTTAGCCCCACTGAATACCAATTAACTCACCAACTGCTAATTAAACCAAGAATACGTGCATCGCACCAAGGATAATCAACACTGATATTCAGTTATTAATACATGTACAGGTAATTCAGTATGTGGGGATTGAGGTAATACTTTGCCAAGTTTAGATTAGTACATGGCAATAAGAATAAAGTCCTGGGATTTTAGACTTCACATGTCCATCTTTGTGTTATTTTTTTCTTTATAAAGGACATAGTTCTTTATGTAAAATTACAGATTCTTAACCTTCATTATAGTAAGACTTAAACGTGACATTGCATACTATTATGTATCATTGAATAATGTGTAAGGCCCCGGTCACATAGAGCCCCGGAAGCAACACGATTCACCCCGACTCTTTGTTAATTCACAGTTGACTGCGTCAAAACAACGAGTCGGGGTGAATTGTGTTGATTCAGGGGTCCTATGTGACCGGGGCTTAAGGCAATGAGTTTTTATTTGAGTATTTACAAGGAATCTAAATATTTAGACAACAGATAATGGGATTACGTATCTCCTTGTGAGTTGTAATTGATGTCTTGGATGGATGTTTGGAGACCAAAATAAACCTCCCTTGGCGGAGTTTGCTGTGAATATTTTGACGAATTTGCAACTTTGATGATGAAAATTGTTAGAGACAGTTCCATTGCAGGCTTATTGTATTGTAGTCTACAAGAAAAAAAAAGAGAGAGAATAGTTAAGTATCCATAGCAAACATTTATACACAGCTTTCTGAAGTAAAATTTTAAAGTGTTCTTATGAATGGTATTTTCTTGGCTTGAATTCTACCAATGATTAGACTGAAATTTGACAAATTTTAAGAAAGCATTATTGCATTCGTGGAAATTTCCCAAGAAAAGATGCCACCAGCTTGTGGGTCCATTTTTCGGTCAATGATTCTGCAGTTGTCACAATCTTTATTTCCTGTGCTATCATTGGACGCAACTGGTCAGATGGTTTATCCAAACAGGCCAAAGGAAACGTGCAACAGAACGTATTGGTTAGGAGTGGGTTGACCTCCACACTATCTATTGCGGATATTTGAATGTCTTTCCAGTTGATAAGTTGTTGCTCTCCAAAGTCTTTTTTTTAAATCGTGAGTCTAGAAAAAATAGATCACAATAGTACTAGTAGTAATAATAATATTAATAATGATATTAATAATAATAATAATAATGATATTAATGATAATAGTATAATAATAATAATAATAATAATGCTAATAATAATACTATGTTGCTTTTTCCAAAGGATACAAACGGCCTCAGATAATGGACTGTCAATACATGCACACACCATTTAGGGGCTCTGGGGTGCTACCCCCTGGGTCAGAGCTAGGGGGCACCAAATGTGCTGAGAGGGGAGCCAAGTTTAAGGTGTTGACTTGTTATTTGGTTTTGGTTGTCAGCCCAGCTCAGTCCTCAGGGGGCCAAATCTGCCAAGAGGGGCGCCAAATTTTAGGTGATGATATTTTTTTGGCGAGGGCGGGGGGGGGGGGGGGG